>OLKM01000201.1:317707-342707 GCA_900291075.1 Melanogrammus aeglefinus
CTCCTCAATGCAGAAAGGCAGAAAGCAGCCACAAAGCCTAGGCAGCCAAGCAGGGTCTGGTCAGGGCTAGCTCCATGTGCATCAGGCAGAGTGGGGGTGAGGTGGGGGTGAGGCGGGGGTTAGGTTGGGGTTCAGACGTAGTCCTGCAGGCTGTAGCGACCCTTAAGGTTGGAGGATGGTGGGGCGCGGGACGGGGAGTAGTACTGCCTCTCTCTCTCCCGAGGAGTCGACTCCTCCGCCTTCTTCTTCTTCTTCTCCTGTTCCTGCTGCTGGACCCTGCGTCTCTCCTCCTCCGCCTCTTCCTCCTCCTTCCTCTTCTTCTCCTCCTCCCTCCTCTTCCTCTCCTCCTCCTCCTCCCTCTCTTTCTTCTTCTTCTCCTCCCTCTCCTGCTCCTCCTTCTCCCGCTGCCGCTGCCTCAGTTTGTCCGGGTCGGCGGCGGCGAGCGGCGGCGGAGGCGGCGGAGGAGGAGGTGGCGCAGAAGGAGGCGGTGGCGGTGTAGCAGTCGTCGTGGTGCGTCGACGACCCGCTCCCGGGGCACGACATGCAGAACAGCACGCCGGCCGCCAGCAGGAACCCGGCCGAGATGAAGGTGACGTAGACGGCGCCGCCGGGCTCGTACTTCCCGCTGTCGGGCACGCTGGCGTCCAGGAAGGCGGTGATGACCTCGCTGGTGAACCAGGAGGCAGGAACCAGGCAGAGGACGCCCGCAAACACGAAGCACCCGCCGGCCGCCACGGCTGTGTGGGCCTTGGCCCGCCGCCCGCCCCCCCAGCGGGTGCACTTGAGGCCCAGTGCGGCCAGGCAGAGGCCCAGCGAGCCCGCCATGCAGCTCAGCACCATGGAGGTGCGCGCCGCCTGCAGGTGGGCCGGCAGGGCCAGCACCGAGTGCTTCAGGGAGCAGCTGAAGACCCCCGTGGTGTACCAGGTGCAGTCCATCCACAGGCCCTGCATCTGGGACACGGCCGTCATGATGTTGGCGCCCACGTCGGCGCTCACCTTCCAGTTGGGCGACAGCGTGGCCACCGTGGCGCCCAGCACGCCCAGCAGGGCCAGGGCGAAGGCCAGGATCTGCAGCGCCGAGGAGAGCATGGTGCCGGTGCTGGTCTGTGGTGCCGCCCGGTGGGGTGGTCCGGTCCGGTCTGGTCTTTGGTTCGGGTCCGGCCTAGTCTAGAGTGGGCGAGGGTAGTCAGGTCTGGTCAGGTTTGGTCCGGATCCTTCAGGTCCGGGTCCGGTTCCGATCTGGGCCCCTGTTTGGTTCGGATTCAGAGAGGTCCCGGTCCTAGTGCCTTCCCGGCACTCGTCCAATCCGGTCAGGTCCCGGTCGGGTCTGGTTGAGTCCGGTCCGTAACCGGCCACCTTCCTGCCGCAGTTCCCCAAGCTAGCCGGTTTTTCCCCCTCACCATCTACCGTTCCAGGCTGCAAATTCCCGGTGTCCTCCCCCTCATCATCACCAGCCCCCCCCAGCACCACCACCGCCGCCCCCAGCACCACCACCACCAGCACCACCCCCCAGTCACCCTTGGCCGTATCTCCCCAGCGCAGGTCCTCGCTGACAGCCAGATAATTCCTCACTATGGGCTCCAGTGAGCTGCAATGGAAGAGCAGAATGAGAATTGAAGTGAGCGAGCGAGCGAGCGTGACCATCTCACAGCTGAGACGCAAAGGGGTGGGGGGGGGAGGAGGAGGGCGAGGGAAAGTGGGAGAAAACACTGCGTTATTTTTCTCCTCCCTCTCTCTCTCTCTCTCTCTCTCTCTCTGACTCCCCCTCTCTCCTCCAACCCCTTTTTCCTCTTTTCGGATATTTTCGTAAGCGGGAACCCGGCGCGTACGACCGCTTTGGCCTGGTCGCTGGAGTTACTGCTGTCACTTGACGTGGAGAACTCATCCCCCCTCTCTCTCTCTCTCTCTCTCTCTCTCTCTCTCTCTCTCTCTCTCTCTCTCTCTCTCTCTCTCTCTCTCTCTCTCTCTCTCTCTCTCTCTCTCTTTAACCCCCTCTCTGTCATTTCCTCCCTCTCTCACTCTCTTTAACTCCCCCTCTCTCCACTCTCTCCTCCTTTTTTCTCCTTTTCGATCTTTTTGTTTTTGTTGGTCGTGGTGATGGTTCAGTTTTGGGGATGTTCCCCCCGTGAAGCCGTTGGTCTTCAGGATTCAGGAAGAGCTTCTTTTTTTCTTCCTCTTCTTCTTCTTTTCTTCTTCTTCGGACTGGATTGGAGTCTTCTTGTCTTCCTGTTGTTGGGCCGCTGGACCAATCCGACGCCTCACGTGGTAACCGAGCATTTCTAGTCCATCATATTCATCCGGTTAACCAACTTCCTCACCATATTGGATAAATGCTTTTTTTTTAAATTTGTAAAATTAGAAAAAACGACTATCATAATAAAGTCAAAATTTGAAACGAATTGTCTTTGTCGAATGTAAAAGAAATTGAATAAGGAGAAAAAACTGCGGAATCTCACCTGATGTGTGTGTCTGTGGTGGATGGGTGGGCGCCCCACTGCCGTAGACACAAGAAAAGAGCGAGAGAGAGAAGCGAAAGCACATGAGGGTGTGTGGGTTAACAATCTCTAAGTACCGCCGTTCTGCCCGCCGTATCCGTGGCAACGGTAAATACTGTTCCATCCATCCCTCTCTGTCCGTCTGTGTCATTTTAAACACAACACGCACCCCTGGCTCATGTTGGCGTCGCCCCTGTGGAGGCACAGAGCAGATAGGAGCGAGGAAGGGTTTGAGCCCTGGGTTTGGTCTGGGGGGGCGTGGGGGGGTGGGGGGTGGGTGGGGTGGGGGGCTGGGGGGTGGGGGGGATGGGGTGGGGGGTGTATTCTTTGGGATCACCGGTCCCGTCGTCGATGCTAACCTGAAGGTCACTAGCGACGAGGTCGGGAAATGAAACCCTGCAGAGCGGCGTTCTTATCAGGGGGGCGAGGGCGTTCTGCGGCGGGGAGACGCAGACACTCCGGCACGTTCCACCGCCAGTCCGCCAAACCTCTGCAACACCAATACAAAAATATACAACAATGGAATCTACTTTTTTTTTTGCAATTTCAGTCCATTTAAGGGCTTTTTTTAGGTGCTATTTTGACGTCAATTTACCTTTTGGGCAAATCAATAAACGTTGAGAGAGGGCATGAACACAAAAACCTT
The DNA here is from genome assembly GCA_900291075.1 of Melanogrammus aeglefinus. Taxonomy (NCBI): domain Eukaryota; kingdom Metazoa; phylum Chordata; class Actinopteri; order Gadiformes; family Gadidae; genus Melanogrammus; species Melanogrammus aeglefinus. The sequence goes on from OLKM01000201.1 coordinate 320,849, forward strand.
GTGGACGAACACTGCGTCTCTACTCAAACAAATTAATTAGAATAAGTCGTACTAAATAATCCTCTTTGCGCTATTACAGTCGTGATTAGCTGTTTTAAATCCCGCCTCCCTCGCTGATGAAAACGAGACAGATTACGGTCTTTGTTGTTCTGAATGCGATTGAATTAACGAGTGGCTGGGCGGATGGGATAAGGGCGGTGGTACGTTGGTACGCCATCTATCCACTGCTGGGCCATGGTGATAAGCTTCATGGCAGTCAGCTCCATGAGGACACACAATTATAATCCTGCGTCTCCGGACCCCCCCCCCCCCCCGACAACGCAGACCTTATCCTGGCTACACAGGAACCATCATAATCAACAGGGGGACAAGAATTACTTCTCTTTTAAAGTGGGTCCAGGGTACACACACATGCAGGCATAGTCGCGCACACACACACACAAACACACACACACACACACACACACACCCACTTATTTACATACACACACACACAAACACGTCCATACACACACACACACAGACACGCACACACTTAAGTTAATGGCATACATTTACACACATGCACTCAAACATACAGACAAAAGCACATAATCTCTCTCTTTCTCTTTCTCTACGTCTCTCTCTCCCCCCCTCCCTCTCTCTCTCTCTCTCTCTCTCTCTCTCTCTCTCTCTCTCTCTCTCTCTCTCTCCTCTCTCTCTTCTCTCTCTCTCTCTCTCTCTCTCTCTCTCTCTCTCTCTCTCTCTCTCTCCCTCCCCCCCACCTTGGTCACTGCACCCACTCGCTGTTTATCACTGCGGTGAAAAAAAAAGGCACCAAGAAAAAATAAAACGATTTTCCATTGTCAATCACATGCCTACTAAAACGTATTCCTCCATAATTGCACTTATTTTTCCGAAATAGACATCCATTTTAATAGACGCAATTTTCCCCATTGGAGTCCCATTGAGTGGCGTGTCATTGTGGGAGGCCGTCTTGCTGAAGCCCCTCCAAGCACTCATCCAGCCCACGCCGGCATGGTCGTGTCCATTACCCCCGTGGTGGTGCCTGGAACAAGAGCCTCGTTGCTGGGCAATTAGACCCCGAATGGAAGCAGACACACCGCACACCTCAGTCCACTCCAGGTACATTCAAGGGTATATAAGTACGGAGGGATGTGGACGCATGGTGAATTATGAATTCAGTGCGTCGTGTGTTGGTTTTGTTAAAATTAAAATAAATGTATTAAATGTTGTTTTTTAAAGGGCAAACTAAATATTTCAGAGACTCTATCCACGACATAGCACCCCCTATGGGGCACACTGGTTAATGCTTTCGCTTTCTCTGATGGCTTAAATTCATGACGTCGACAGAAAAAGGCTGTTGAGAGAAGCTTTTACTGGTTTTTTTTGGGTTTAAAGTTGACAGTAACTTTACTGAAGACAGTCCGCTGTTAATGGTTTTATTAAGTCTTTTTTTTTTGGAGAGGAAAATGGAACAGTGGGGTTAGTGGATCCAATTTAATATTTGGTCATGTATGTTTTCTCACGATGTGAACTGGAGGCTCAAGCTATTTGTTGTCACCATTTAGTGTTCTATTCTCCAAAGCAAACACCTGGATTATGGGGGGTAATTATGTTGCGTAAAAAGAATAACGCAAGAAGCAAAGTAAGATATTGGTATGGGACCATCTATGTGTGTGGTCTTTTCTCTTTCATCTTCCTTTCTCACTCTCTTTGTCTCTGTTTGGCCTTTTCTCTCTCTCTCTCTCTCTCTCTCTCTCTCTCTCTCTCTCTCTCTCTCTCTCTCTCTCTCTCTCTCTCTCTCTCTCTCTCTCTCTCTCTCTCTCTCTCTCTCTCTCTCTCTCTCTCTCTCTCTCTCTCTCTCTCTCTCTCTCTGTCCCCTTAAATCCTATGAGTATATTACATTACACTGTGTGCTTAACTAAACCAGTTCCACTAAACCACCAACACTAGTCTGGTTCCAATCTATAACCTGGGGGTCCTGGTTTAATGTTCCGTGTCCCCACATACCCCAACATCTGCTCGGACAGCAGTAGCACACTCTCCCCCACCCCTCCCTCAAACATGTAGGGAGGCGGTGGAGGTGGTGTGTGTGTTAAAGTGTGTTAATGTGTGATGTGAGGAGAGGTGACAGTCTATTATAACCAGTCCCTGGAGACCCAGAGCCCGGGGCCCGTAGGAAACAGTACTCTGAGAGCAAGCCGTGGAAACGAGAGGACAAATCGAAGGTGATGCACACATTCTCACATGCACGCGCACACACACACACACACACGCACACGCTACGCACGCACGCACCACGCACGCACGCACGCACGCACGCACGCACACGCACGCCAGCAGTGACGCACGCACCACATTCTCACATGCACGCGCACACACACACACACCACACACACGCACACACGCACACACCACGCACACACACACACACACACACACACACACACACACACACACACACACACACACGCACACACACACACACACACACACACACACACACACACACACACACACACACACACACACATGGCCGGGGCTGTACAGGGATGCCGTGTTTTGACGAGGAACGCTTTGTTACCCTAATCTTACATTGAATATGACAAGTGCACTCATAAATATATAGATTATAAGTAATCTAACCTAGAGGTCCGTCAACCATGCAGGAATGTATTAAATAGCAGACTTGTATTTATATGCCCTCGTCATAAGGACTTGATATTTTGAGTGTTGATAGTATTGATAGAGATCAATTTTGTTCTGAAATGCACAATGGGTTCCTGTGTGTGTGTGTGTGTGTGTGTGTGTGTGTGTGTGTGTGTGTGTGTGTGTGTGTGTGTGTGTGTGTGTGTGTGTGTGTGTGTGTGTGTGTGTGTGTGTGTGTGTGTGTGTGTGTGTGTGTGTGTGTTTTGTTTGTTTGTGCATATCTAATATTGTGTGGTTGGTGTGAGTAAAATGCATATTATTCCCAGAATTCATGTTAATTTGTCCCCTTTAATAATATCAAATTAATAATAATTTATTTTCAAATGCCACTACCGCACATTCCTTTCTAACGTTCCATAGACTGTCCGAGTTGGAACGTTTTGTCAGACAGACATGAGCAATCAAACCTTGAGGGAATTGGGAGTGTCTTTTTGCTGTTTTAAACGACTGCACTCCTCACTGAATGATGCTGAGCGACCGTGTGTTTGGGTTGGCGCCAAGGGGCTGCTTCATATTCATAGTAATAACAGTATGGACCTCCCCCCCCCCTCCTCCATCTGTCTGCCCTCGGTCCGCTACGGAGGCCATTGTGTTACGGGGCAAACATGGACGCCCTCAGGCATTATGCATCAATCACCGCACGCACAGGAATATAAATGGACCACTTAACCCCCCCCCCCCTCACACACACACACCCCAAACTCTGTTCATGCACACATATGGCTGGATACACACACACACACACACACACACACACACATACTCACACTCATGCTAGTGTTCAGGCACACACACACACACACACACACACACACACACACACACACACACACACACACACACACACACACACACACACACACACACACACACACACACACACTTTACAGAGTCTCAGAAGGGCATTTCATTTAGGTAATTCTCTGACATCATTAACTATCATCGCTCTGTGAAGTTCACATATACAGGCCCCTATCTTGCCCTTGATAACACAGGTCTTATGACATCTTAATATAGCCTCGATAACACAGGCACTATGACATCTTTAAATAAACTCAATAACGCTCTTGTTGTAAATTTAAAATGAATGGCTAATTAATTCAAACTTAACATAACTTGATTAAAATCCCTGCCAGGCTAGAGATAAACAATGAAAGCATGTCCTGGTGTATAGATTTGTGGCCTATCATTGAAGTGATCAATGATAATCAATAATAATCCCACAGCTCACTATCGCTTTACAAGTTGGACTGTAAAGAAGGGTCTAAATCAGTCTCTTGACCAAACACACTCACCCGAAAGACATCTGTAACACATCCTTAAAAAAAAATCCGAACAGATCCACAAAGAAAGCCCGATATTAGTTTGGGTTTAGCGTTCTTATCAAAGCTACGCAGCACGTATTCACACAGACTTGAATTTGTGGTTTTCTTTATTGACCGCGTTCATAGTAAACAATATTTTACACTACTTTAGAAAAATGTGTGCACAGCAGCTTATGGCATGGAATGAAACAAAACCGTGTACATGAAAGAAGAAAATGTAATTATATTCAAACAAACATGATCGAAAAAGTTAAGAATTCACATTGGAGCGAAACTGAACCAAAAGAGAAAATATTAGGCCTACTTACCAACGGTTATCTTGCTTGTTCTGTGGATTCCACACAGTAAGCAGAATGCATCTCCTAATTCCTAGTTCTCGTCGAACACACACATGCACATGCACACACACACACACAAACACCACACACACACACACACACACACACACACACACACACACACACACACACACACACACACACACACACACACACACACACACACACACACACACACACACACACACACACACACACACACACGTAGACAGCCACACACACACACACACACACACAATGGCGTATTTATGAGTACACACTAGTTCAGCTGTTTGGAATTTTGGGGATTTCTGCCGTTGTGTGTGTGTGTGTGTGTGTGTGTGTGTGTGTGTGTGTGTGTGTGTGTGTGTGTGTGTGTGTGCGTCCATTTCTGTCTATCTCTGTGAATATTACGCGGGCAAGTATATGCTTTTGTATGCGTAAGTATATGCTCACCTATGTGCAAGTATATGTGTGTGTGTGTGTGTGTGTGTGTGTGTGTGTGTGTGTGTGTGTGTGTGTGTGTGTGTGTGTGTGTGTGTGTGTGTGTGTGTGTGTGTGTGTGTGTGTGAGAGAGGGGTCCGCCTCCCTGTCTATACGCCTGACTGCAGGTTAAGCCGCGCAAAGCACATTCCATTCAAACAGTTAAGACTGTTGTCATGCAGACAATCAGAATACAGCCAGACAGACAGACAGACAGACAGACCAACAGACAGCTCTATCTCTTTTGACTGGTCTCAACCAGACGTGGAAGCCTGAGGATTCTACAGACCTGCATCATACCTCCTACTAAACCATTCCCTGGGTCTCTGATAGAGGTCTAAGGAAACACTATTTTGAATTTTTTGTTCGTCATAGAAACATGGTTTGATGGTGACTCCTTAGATGCATAAACACACTGCTTTTCTGTGATAACCCATAATTGTGGAAACACGGAGATCACATGTATGTCTCTTTTAATTGTATAATTATGTAGGCATTGGCATTGTGTTATGAACACATTAACAAGATTTTAAGTGCACAGCATAAGAATAAGTAAACATTTGAATTTTCTCACATGATGATGGTAAATTGCTTATGTGATGAATGGCTTAAATTTGTCAAAACATCACTTTCGTGTTTTACTATATACACCCCTGTTGATATGCAACAGTGACTGGAACAAACAACATGTTTTTACACAAAGTGTTTTGTGTTTTAGTTATGTGTTTGCCGGCTGGAGGAGGAGAGAGGAGGTGGAGCAGGAGGTGAGGAGGTGGAGTAGGAGTGAGGAGGTGGAGCAGGAGTGAGGAGGTGGAGCAGGAGTGAGGAGGTGGAGCAGGAGTGAGGAGGTGGAGTAGGAGTGAGGAGGTGGAGTAGGGGTGAGGAGGTGGAGCAGGAGTGAGGAGGTGGAGTAGGGGTGAGGAGGTGGAGGAGTGAGGAGGTGAGAGGAGGAGTAGAGTGAGCAGTGTGAAAAGACTAACAAGCAGCGACACACTGTGACTAGGCACACCACGCAGCGAAAGCACACACACACACACACACACACACACACACACACACACACACACACACACACACACACCATAATGAAAACAATCAATTAAAACAAGTTAAACGTTTTTCTTAAAAATTAAATATAACACAATTTATTAAAAACTTAAACTGCATTTCAAGGCCTTTCAAAAAAGCACAAATATATAACAAAATAAATTAGCAAATAACTATTTTAATATTTTATGGTACGCTAACAGTGAATTTAAACCCATCTGTTTTAGACACTGTTCATCAGAACACGAAATTACGCAAATATGACAAAATATATAAATACAATTATATGACATGCAGAATATACAGAGGGTTGTTCCGATCAAGCAGTCAGGAATATACAAATAACTGCTCTTGTCTTGATATAAAAAAGTGAACAAAAATAACAATACAGATAATAGATTTCGAAGCTATAGACATTAATACAAACTGTACATAATGTAAAAAAACAAGGGTAAATTATTTACAATCGTATTACAAAACACAGAAAAGAAACAAGGATTTGAGGGCAGGTGACTGAGTGGATTCACCACCTGGTGTCGCTGTTTTACCGTTACTCCTTTCGAAGCCGCAAACCCGACGGAACGAGCACTGTTCATGAGCATGAAAAGCCAATTCATGTTTCTTTTGTAATCCGGAATGACCCTTGAGTTTCCTCTGCAATAAACACAGTGATAGGAACTCCATCCTTTAGGTAGTAGTTGAAGATGGCGTAGAGAACGAGCGGATACCGAGCTCATTTAGAACTCAAAAAATGTCAGTTGAGCTGAGCTTCAAATCTTGCAAGTTTAATTACATTAGAGCACATTGACAGAGTGTGACAAAATGCCCAAGAAATCGCTTCCAAAAGATAGATGACTGTTAGTCCATGTCTGTTACACTCTTCTTGTCCGCGTTACAACAGTGGTATGATGTGCGATTCTTATCCGTATTCTTTGGTTAGCTGGCGCAATCACTGCCCCCATTTGTCAGGCCAACATTTCCTCTAGTTAACACCCAAGTCCCCGTCGACCCTCCCTCTATCGCCCTGCTCACAGAGAGGCTATGGCGGCCTTGTGTACGCCCAGCACCGAGTCATAGAAGCAGTCCTCATTCACCACGGACGCCATGCTCTGCACACTGAAGTCCCTCTCCAGGAGGCTGTTCAGGCACCGAACCTCCTCCTGCTGATCCTGCTGCTGCAGGCTGGCCGGGGCCCTGGGGATCCAGAGGGGCTGCTGCGGGGCCCGGCTGCGCCCCAGCGTCCCCTCCTGATCCTGGGGGAGAGAGGAGGCGCTGGAAGACCCCGGATCCTCCTTGAAGTTGAGTCTCCGGAGGTGGGCCTCCAGGTCGTCCGTGAGGGGGCACAGCCGGGCCCTCTTCCCCAGGAGGGCGTCCTTGGCCGGGGCGCGGGGGGGGCCGGAGGGGGGAGGCGGGAGGGGCTCGGAGCAGCAGTCCTCCCCCAGGAGGGAGCCGTCCGGGGAGGCGCGGCCGGGCGCGGCCCGCTCCGACGCCGTGCCCCCCCCGCCGGAGCGCTCGGAGCGCTCGGAGCGCTCGGAGCGCTCGGAGCGCTCGGAGCGCTCCGAGCGCCGCGCCTGGTGGTGGAGCTGCTGGTTCTGCCGCCGCCGCCAGGGGTCGGCCCGGTCCGTGGGGGCCCGGGGCCTCCGCAGGGAGGAGGCGGCGGGGGTCTTGTCGGATTGGCCGGAGCGTCGGGCGGCGCCTCCGTCTCGCGGGATGGAGCGCAGGGCCCCCACCACGCCGGCCTTGCTCTCCAGGCCGCTGGAGGAGAGTGAGGTTAGACTGGGGTTCCACGACCCCCTGGTTGGGGTACCCCTGTGGGGGGCCTGATATATGTAATGCAGGTTTGGCTGACTTATAAAGCTGTAGGTCTGATTTATGGCAGGCTTTTTTATTACAATATTATATTTGTTTTAAATGTTTAAAACACACGTTCTTCATGGTTTAGTAAAATAAAAGTGTTATAAAAGCTAAACAAAAGGTAGACTAACAAAGATTATAATAATGCCGTTGGGTTATACATACTGTATATATATCAGATATCTATATATTTGTACAACCTTCATTGACAGTTCATTGCCCCTCCACCCTGAACACTGTGACCCCTCTAAGGCCGCGTTCAGACTGCAGGCAAATCTGATTCAAATCGGATTCCTTCTCATATCCGATTTTTAGGGCTGACTGTCCACACTGTTTTAGCAAGTGTCCAAATCGCATTTGGCTCTGTTCAGACTGGGCCACATTATTGACCCATCTGACAGGTTGCTGTAGCAACGACGTCGGAGCGGAGGCGTCATCCAGCGCGTGTATTGCGTGACGCCATGTAATAGCGACGAGAAAAACAATAACAAACAAGATGGATCAAAGAACGCGAAAGACTTTCATAAATCGACTTATTCCGATACATGCCCTCGAGCTTCGCTTGAACGGACCCATCTCCCCACAGATTAATGAGGCATTTCGTTTCTTCCTCTGTCCAATGACTGAGGCGGATGGTTTGGCGCATTGGGTCAGGTCTGGCGTCGCGTAGAGTGACGTCACGGACAGTCAAAACCGATCTGAGTGTTTGGAGCTGTTCAGACTGAGACACATCTGTCCAAATGCGATCTGAAACCACCTCCCGGAGGTGGTTTCGATCCGTTTTGCAAAAGTCGGATTTCATGTGATTTGGTACTGTTCAGACTTCAAAAGAGTCATCCGGTTCCAATCTGGATGGGCTAAAAATCGGATTTTGGCTGGCAGTCTGAACGCGGCCTAAGGGACATGGAAAAACATGCAAAACCCAGTGAGAGGGAACCATGAGAAGGAACGCAGAGGAGGGAGCCTTCCTTCCAGCCGTGTTAGGAGTGCGGTAGGAACCCAGAGGACATAAAGTGGCATAGTAAAGACAGGTGAACCATCTTACCTGCTACAGAGCTGGAACACCATCTCTGGTCTCCCTTCCACCTCTGATCTGGTGTGAACCAGCTCCCATACACAAGGGTTGTCTGTTCCTGCCAATCGACCAATCACAGTGTCAAGCACGGCAAACCAATCCGAGAGGGCCAACCACAGAAACTCATCACAGACAAGAGTCAATCGCAGGGAACCAATCATAGTGTCTGGACCGCAGTATTTTTCCGGGGAGTGTTTAACTCACCTGTGATGTTCCCCAGGCGGACCTGGACTGCTGAGGCTGGTACCAGCCAGCGGAACCGCACCAGGTCCTGGTCACTGGTCCGTGAACTGGTCTATCAGAAACCAGACCAATAAATAGTTATGTAAGAGTACACATGTTTGTTTGTTTACATAGGAAATGGGTTTAAGGTGAATTATTCTATTTCTGGCCACTAGAGGGAAGATAGCACATCAAACTTATTAACATATATTTCACGCAAGTATACTGTACATTAAAGGCTGCTGTTTAAAGATGATAGATAGTACCAAGGAACACAGAATCCAAAGGTACGTTTTTATAGAAATGTCTCCAGGTGTACGGTAGAAAGATATAGAAAGTTGCTGGGATTCAAACTCACCATTCTCTTCTTCAGCTTGACACTCTCCCGGTACACCAGGATCACTGCCCGCTTGAACACTAAACAGAGAACAGCAGCTGTTAGATGCTTACCATGTTTCTCTCTATGCTAAAGGTCTATTACAGACGCTTGTTTTCGCTAGCATATAAAGTATTAGTTGTGTTTTCATGCCACCTACTATAAATAAAAAATGCTGGCATGCTAGATTACATTTTTTGCTTTATTAAAATGATTCATGTTTATGTGTGTGTGAGTGAGTGAGTAAGGGACAGGGACAGAGACAGAGACAGACAAGGGGGCTAGTCTCACCAAACAGCGTTAGCTCTGGATCTTTCCTCATCCGTCCAAGAGACGGGAGGGGGTTGAGCCAGACCACTGGGGCATGGATCAGGAACTCACCCATGGAGATCTCAGTCACCTGGGAGAGAGGGGGGGGGAGCCACAGAGAGCAAGAGTGAGAAACAGAGAGAATATTTGTTTAGTTGCTTTGCATTACAGAGATAGCTAGTTTGTGGGTGACTTAGCTAGTTGGTCATTGAGTGAGTGAGTGAATGAGTGACAGACTGAGTGAGTGAGTGAGTGATGTCCCTTTTTGTGAGTAGAGGAGGGGTTCATTTTACCTCCTTGTCGGGGCTGTTCTGCTCAGCAGCCAGCTGGTCGAACACGGGCCCAAAGTCCTCGTATATCTTCTGCATGTCGTTGATGTGGCTGGCCACCTTCTCCATCGCCCGGAGAGCCTCTGAACACACAAATGGTGAATGGTAAGTGGACTGCATTTATAAAGCGTTTTCACCCAAAGCACTGTACAATATTGCCTAACATTCAGCCATTCATACACACATTCATACAACGGCGGCGGCGTCAGCCATGCAAGGCGTCAGCCAGCTCGTCGGGAGTAGTTAGGTGCCTTGCTCAGGGACACCTCGACACTTTGAGCTACTGCCGCCCTATACACAAGAATCAATTACAAGACGGTTCTCACAGTTTCTCAAAACAAGGAGGATAACTAAATAAAGAGAGAGGAATGAAAACAACAATAGTCTTTAATCATTCAAGTGTTGGCCCATCCAAGGAGACAGCTAACGCTAACTAATAAGTCCCAATTATTCATACTTCAGCCAATCAGAATCAATCTGAAACAGCAACTGCAATACCAAGTTCTGCCTCATGTGGGGCTGTTTCTAGGGTTTCAATATCAACATGGTGTGATTCTATAAAACCCAGCCTAGTGGTGAGTCTCCCCCCGTACTGCCCCCCTCCAGGTACCTGTGAGGTGGCTGTGTTCGGGGCTCTGGGCGTCCGTCAGGGACACCAGCTCCCTCAGCAGCAGGGGGTACTTTAGGACCCTCTGGACCGGTTTGATCAGGTAGGACTCCAGCGTGGACGAGTGCTGCTTGGTGGGGTTCCTCGCCTCCAGGAACTCCTTGAAGGTCTGGTCCGTCTTGGCTGAGAGGGGAGAGGCAGACAGAGACAAAGGATATAAGTCCAGAAGGTCCCGATGACGGAGATAGCACATCTCGACACTCTGGCTGAAACCACTAGTCAGCCAAGGTCAGACTACCAGAGGCTCTAGGGAGAGGTTGGTCTTCAGATGTATTTTGATGATTGAAAGGGATACTGCAGATCACCTCATAAATGTATTTTAAACTTTAAATTCAGAAATTTGCGAGGAACGACTCCTCTTTTTCCGTTTGTTTCAGTTTTGTCTGGTCTGAAAGCAATGTTTTCTTTGCTCTCACCTCGCTCCAGAACCTTCTGGACCTTGATGTGGTTCGCACAGAACCCGCTGTAGAGCTTGAAGTGGTCGGCGTAGTACAGGAAGGAGCCTCCCAGGGAGAAGAGAAGTTTCTAGAAGCAGAAGAAATCAAATAAATATCCAACTTTATTGATATGGCATTTTTGTATGGCTCTTTTGCTGTTTGCAAAATAAAAACACAAAGGACAAGTGGAAAACAATGGAACAAGTTCTTGTTAATTGAACAACAACTTATTAATGTGTTTTATATTAATAATCAATAAATAAATAACTAATGGATAACTAAGAAAATCCTCTTAATCACAGAAATACATTTGAAAAGTAGATTAAAACACGACAGCACTTTTGATACTCCAACTGTAAAAACATTGAAGCAGCTCCAAGGGGTCCGTACCTTGAACTGTTCGGGGGTCTCCAGGGAGTTGAGGTTGGGGCAGCAGGATATGCGGTCCTCCAGGGTTTGTGAAAAGACTCTCTGGAAGTCCAGCATCTCCGGCAGACTTCCAAACAGAGACTCCATCTGAGAGAAACACAGGGAACCATTAGCTAGTATAAATGGCTAACTGTTCTGATTGCTCTGAAGTATACAGTAATACTTCAAGAAAAGATTAAATGATTTAACAGTTTTTTTAAATCTCCTTTACCCGAATTAAAATTAGGGTACATTTTAACAATAGATGCTAAACCCTGTATAGAAGAATAAACATATAGTACCAATAAATGCTCCCTAAGTAGCTAAGAAACTACTAATAACTTTCATATAATATATGAAAATATGTTATGATTTTAGTCTAAATTCAAAGAGACTGTCATCCAGTCCCGTACGTACCTCTTCTTTGCTGAGGAAGCTCTCGTGTTGCAGTGGTGTCAGGTAGATGTCAAACAGACAGCCCAGGTCCTGAGGAACACACACATTCAATATCATCTGGACTGAAGAGGCACGGCAAGCATGTTTGGACAGAATTTAAACACACACTCACATACACACTCTCATACAAACACACTAATGTGTAGTTTGGCGCTTTCTAGTGTCATAGAGGGGAACTACATCTAATGAAATAGCATAAAACATGTGTATCTAAAGAATGATCTCTCTCACTTTCTTTCACTCTCTCTCAGACACACACACACACACACACACACACACACACACACACACACACACACACACACACACACACACACACCACACACACAACACACACACACACACACACACACACACACACACACACACACACACACACACACACACACACACAGACCATCTCCTGACCTTGACGTAGGACTTCTCTGTGTCCACCAGCTCCTGGATGACCTTGCAGAGTCTCTGGGAGATGGGCATGTGTCCTGGGTAGGGTGGCTGGGAGAGGGGCCCCTGTCCTGGGCAGGCCGGCTGCCCATTGGCCTCCCTCAGGTAGGGGTTCCTGGGGGCCTCCACCTCAGAGCTACAGCTCTCTGGGAACGTCTGGTACAGCGTGCACACTCGGTCCACGTTCTGAGGAACCGACGCCGCCAGGAGGGTAGAAGTGTCAGCAGATGACATTTCTATCCATAGTTTTATAAATTTATACAGGGAATTGATTGATTTTCAAACATTACAACACTGTAGGTCAAATTGCTGTTTTGCCCAGAAAAGCTTTATTCAACGCAAACCGTAACATAATCCTTTCTGGGCGATAACCTGAAGAGTAAACATAAAGTTACCCATCATGGTTGACTATCAGTGTAACCTCACATCTATACCTAACCCCTAAGCCAATACCTAAACATTATTTCTAACCTTATGTCCAAACCTCACATTCTGTAGCTTTATATTTTACAGAGTATTTCTAGAGAGTGAGAGAGAGTGAGAGCGAGAGAGAGAGAAACCGAATGCTTGATTTACATCCCCCTAATCAAACAATAGCCATAAAAAACATTATTCCTCTGTGAAACAGCCAGAGACACTGTGCTCAGTGTGTTCACACCACGGCCCAACATCTCAGTGTGGATCTTCAGTGATGCATTGTTAGCATTAGTGCAGTGTTAGCAGGCCATTTATCATCATAAGCTGTCCTGCTAGCCTTTTATTAAAACTATGACCATGTGATGAATGTCTGGGCGGGGGGGGGGTTAATAATGACGGCTATGGAGGATAGACTTTTAATATCTTAGCCTTTGATATAAGGGAGGATAGCTTAGTGCCTAGGGTTGAAAGGTTATGGGTTCTCAGACATGTTATGTTCTGGGTTCATTTCCCACCGTCTACAGCCTGTCTTGAGGATATTCTTGAGCAAGAGGTCTAACCCCCAGACGTCCACCAAAGACATATTTCTGTTATCAACTTAAGACATCTGCTAAATAATTAACCAAAGATGTGATCTTTAGCCGTGATTTGTTAGGTTCTCCTGTGTCTGTTAGGAAGTCCGCACAGCAGTGTTAGAACAGCGGTGTAAGCTAGTAACACTTGACATTACATTAACATTAGGATTATATCATCCATGGGCCTCTCAAACAAGAAGTGCCATGATAGTGTGCTAGTAGACATCATGCATATGAAGCATATCATGTTTCTTTATAAACGAATACCCACTCTATAACCACAAGCGGTGTAAGGATGGTGATAAACGACGGGTCTGATAGCTGAAGCAGCTTCCCAATCACTAAAACTGAATTTGTTGTTCCATTCTATTAACCTTTTCTTCCTTCGGCAGCGGTACAACAACCACAATGACAGCACCCCAACCCAGCATAATAGCTGTGAGGACAACAGAAACTAACAAACAACGAACGCCCAGCAGTGACGTCCAACCACACACATCTACAACGACAACAACAACAACCATGACAAACCACACATCCCTCAACACTCTAAACACCAAACTCCCTGTAGTGGGGCCGCTGGGAGTATGAACCAGACCAGGAGGGGCTCTGGGTCTGGACCTAGGGGCAGAGCTGTCCGTTACCAGCAGACCCAGGCCGTCGGGGGTCCGGTCGCAGGCCAGGCAGGTGGTCAACTCCCCCAGGAGACCCTCCAGCCTCTCCTTCAGGGACGGGCGGTACGGCACAGGCTGGAGGTCCACCGCCGCCCGTACCCCCTCCTCCTCCAGCACCCCCAGCCCCTCCGCGGGGGACTCCTCCAGGGGAAGCACCCAGCACAGAGCCCCCATGGACGGGAGGGTCAGGCTGTCAGGTGGTGGACTCGCTGAAGGTGGCCCGAGGAAACATCTAAAAGCCCACCGCGCTTCGTTTTCTTCTACTCTTCTTCTCTGGTGTCCGATAGTCCCATGGTTGTGGGTTTATCTCGCCGATCGAAAACATGCTGGCACCCCTCCCTCTCTCGCTCTCTCTCTCTCTCGTTCTCTCCTCTCTCTCTCCCTATGTATCTTAGTCTATCCCTCTGGCTCTCTCTCTACCTCTGAAGGATCAACACCCCTCCCTTAAGCCTGGATAAGAAGGATTCACAGCTACACGGAAAGTCTGGGCTTTAGGAAGCTTGCAGGCCCCAAAGGATTGTGGGAAAATCACGTCATACTGATACACCGAGAGATAGGGAGCGAAAGTGTCCGACAGGCCAATAAACAGGCAGACGGGTCTCACCTGTTCCGTAGTTGGCGTGACCTTAGACAGGGAAGGATTCGCTGGGTCATCCTCAAAACCAGGAGGTGGAGGAGGTGGAGGATCAGGACTCTCTCCTCTCAGTAGAAGGTCTGTTGAAGACACCAGCATAGGGAAACCATTTGAGGAGGTTTGTAGTCAAAATGACCCGCTAACCCGCAGATCCTTACAGACCACAGCCAAGACTCAAACCAGCAACGCCAGGGGCTCTTTCCCAGGTCATCCCAGGGACATAAACCGGGACCAACACTATCAAGGTTGGAGGTTCAAGTCCCTATGTTGCTCAATTGTACAATAAGGTAATTTTATGGAGCAAAGGACTAACATGAGGGGTTATATTCTCTGTGTGTTACTTCATCGAGGTAGACGATAACATTGCTACGGTTGAGGGTTCTATGTCCTTGGTAGCTTTGTATAGCAAAGGAACTCACTTTGCCAGGGTTAGGGTTTATATTCCCTCTGTAGCTTTAAGGAGCAAGGTGCAGACACGTCTAGGGTTAAGGGTTCAATTGCCTTTTCTATCTTTAAAGAGCAAGGGCAGTAACTCTGCCACGGTTAGGGTGTTTATTCCCTTTGGAGCTTCCGAGGAGCAAGGCATTCACACTGCCAGGGATAGGGGCACTATTAATCAGCCCGCGGTAATCTGTAACTAACAGAGATAAAGACAGTGGAGCCATCTGTCTTCTGGGGTTCTGCCGACTCCTGCAGTCTGCCACCTGTAATCTGATCAGCTGCTAGTTGAACACACCGGACCAATGCTAAGCTATGTCTTAGGTATGGATGTTGTGGTGCACAGATTGGATTTCTAGTTTCAAACTGAGTTAATGACGATAATCATTCTAGATAAATTACAGAATACAATTATACTTATGGACGGAACAAATATTTCAATTTGCATTTCCTTCAATTTCGAATAAATGTAATTGAAAGAAATGTAAAATTTGTTTCCAATATATGAAACATATTTTACAGAAAACTATACTTCAGTGTTTGTTTACTACAGTATTTGGAGTAAAGCAGAGTGTGACCACCATCTACTGTCACAGAAGAGAACTACATCTAATCATATCGATAAAACAATGCACACACATCTCAAAACACACAAAAACACACACTCTGAGACGCTCAACACACATCAACAGAACCACAACCACAACGTCCCACCCTGACGCCCACAGTGCTACAGGTACGTCTGGTTCTACCTGGGCTCCAACGGGACCAGGCGTTCCCGGGCTCCCCAGGCCCCGCCCCCTCCCTGCGCAGCTCCAGCTGCAGGGAGGGCTGGTGGAAGAGGGTGTGGATGAGGCCCAGGTCCAGACCGGACACACTGCAGCCGTTCAGAACCAGGATCTCATCCCCCGCTCTCAGTCCTAGTGGAGGAGACCAGGAGGTCAGGAGGTCACAGGAGGTCCAGGACACAGACACACACATACACACACACACACACACACACACACACACACACACACACACACACACACACACACACACACACACACACACACACACACACACACACACACACACACACACACACACACACACACACACACACACACATACACACACACACACACACACACACACACACACACACACACACACACACACACACACACACACACACACACACACACACACACACACACACACACACACACACACACACACACACACACACTAACAGACACACACACACACCTATACACACACTAACAGACACACACACACCTATACACACACACACTCACACACACCAATAATCGTATAGAAAATTGTGCTCATATATACATGACAAACACACATATCCCGACAACAACCCACACGTACACACAAACAGAAACATGCCTACATAGACACACAACAGTACACACACATCCTCAGTATGAACAGTGTGAACGTGTGTGTGCTGCGTACCCTCGCTGACCGCCAGCCCCAGGGGGTCCGTCTCGCTCACGTACATGTGGCTCCGCCCCGCACCGTCCACGTGACCCGTCACCGCAAAACCTGCCAGGGGTCAAAGGTCAAAAGGTCAAAAAGGTCAGGAGCAGCGACCACCTGGGGACGGACACCAGACGGGGGGGCGCTGTGGAGGTGGAGACTCACCGAAGTCCAGGACGGAGTCTGGGCGAGAGAGCGTCACGGTGAACACAGGGAGAGAGAACACCTCCAGCTCGTCATACTCCTGTGTTCGTGAACACACACACACACACTGTGAAAAGATGTTCCTTTGCCGTGTTAACAGAAAGTAACATTACACAGTGAGTGGAGGGAGCCCTTTAAGCTCTCACTTTAAAGTGTTTTTCACCGGCCGCTTTTGGTTCCTAAAGCTGCATCATACTGGTTTTGACTGGTATGTACTGGTTCCTACCAGGTCTCTGAGCGGCTCAGTCGGCTCCGCCTTGCTGATCTCTGGTCTCTGACCCACGAGTCGCTTTACACGCAGGCCGAACAGATTCTGGTCCAGCTGTCTCTCCTGGACACACACGCACGCACGCATGCATGCACACGCACACACACACACACGCACACACACACACACACACACACACACACACACACACACACACACACACACACACACACACACACACACACACACAGAAATAAACTCCACGGCTCAAACCTCTAATTTAAACTGAAGTAACAATTGGTAACTAACAGTAACGGTTACTTGGTAACCAAACATATCCCATCATATTCAAGAATTCCCATCTGCGAAATTCAAAACAGCAAAAATAATTCACAATGTTTCTCATCATGCATTCACTATTATTTTCCTGACCTAAAACAATGTAGCATAAGCCTGGGGTTCTGAAACGTATATTTGTATCACTTATAAAACAACGTTTTGTTAGTAAGGAGACCCATAAGCAGACGTACCTCACACACCACGGCGAGAAGCTCCGACACCAAACAGTCTTCTGCTACGGGAACAGCCATAACCCGGCCCTCAGGCAGAGTGACGAACACCTGGGCCTTCAGGCTGCCATACCAGGAGTGGTCCACAGAGGGCGCTGCTGGGCGGGTTTGGCCCAAAACATCCAATCTCTGCTGGGGCAAAAGGGAGGGACAGAAAACACATTTAAATCGATGAAAACTTGTGAGTGAGAAAGAGAGACTTTTGTTTTGATGAGATACTCATATTTAAGGAGCAGGTAGGGGTGAGGGCATCTTGCTCAAGGATATCACATGTATGCGCTGTAAACATTGGAGATCAAACCCAGTAGATTGTGACTTGGGTTCTAAGGAGAGCGATCGATTTGGAGTAGCGGATAAGGGTTTGAGGAGTGTTTTTATGAAAGAGAGGGATTTTTTTCAGATCATACAAAGAGAGAACAGCCGCAAAGGAGATGAAGGAGCACAAAGACGGAGCTGTGTGACAGCTTTGACAGACCAGCAGGTGACTTTGACAGCTGTGGTCGGCCAGCACTGACTCTGAATACATAATCACCTCTCTGTCTCTTTACACAGCCCCCCACATCTCACTCATTCACCTCCTCCATCTACACCTCTCTTCGTCTCTCCTCCCTCTCTCCTCATGCTACTTTCTCCTGCTCCTCTTCTCTCCTTGCATTCTCCTCCTCCCTCCCTCTCTCCCTCCCTCCCATCTACTTTCCTCTTATCTGCCTCCCCTACCCCCTCCTCTTCATTTTTTATTTTTAAGTAAATATGAACATGAATAGTTAAGGTAACTATACATCGGACAGCATTAATCACTTATATTAGTCTCAATAGCGGAGTCAAATTCTTTACACTCTGGACTGCAAATACAGAAGTAGAAATGCTATACAAAAACAGTATGAAGCGAGACCTCTTGTCTCATGTTAAAAACCTCAACATCACAAGTTGAACAGACTGTGTGTAACTCGGAAAGCATCTTAACACTCAATCAACAGCTGAACGTCTGCGAGTACCAGGGTTAGGGTTATTCGTATTAGTAGCAATCGTAGCATTAACATTAACAGGACATGTAGTATCAGGGTGCTGTTTTACCTCTGAGCTACAGACGGAGGCGGGGTGGGCGGGGCGGCCCAGAGTCTGACACTCAAAGACCTGTGATAGAGAGACACAGATACACACAAGCTGTCAGAGAGAGAGAGAGAGAGAGAGAAGGAGAGAGAGCGAGAGAGAGCGAGAGAACAAAGCCGGTCAGAGTGAGTGAGTGAGTGAGTGAGTGAGTGAGTGAGTGAGTGAGTGAGTGAGTGAGTGAGTGAGTGAGTGAGTGAGTGAGTGAGTGAGTGAGTGGAGTGAGTGTGAGTGAGTGAGGTGAAGTGAGTGAGTGAGTGAGTGAGTGAGTGAGTGAGTGAGTGAGTGAGTGAGTGAGTGAGTGAGTGAGAGAGAGAGAGAGAGAGAGAGACATAGTAGCACAGAGCTGGTCAGAGGAAAGAGAGGATGCGAGGAATAAGAAGAAAAAATAACAAAAACAGATAGTGATTTAGCGAAGACTTGAGGAAAATATAAATAGATGGGATAAGGTAGAGGGGAACTGCAAATAAGAGAGAGCTAGACACAGAAGAGAAGTGAGGAAAAGCAAGACTAAGAGCTAAAAGAGGGAAATTACTTAAAAATAAAAACCTAAAGATAGACTCTGCAGTTATTCTTTACACATAATTAAACACTAGAGAACCTAAAACGGCGACTTCGCTGCTAATTCCGGCCCGACATCAAACCCAAATTAGCCCCACGGCATTCTGGGAGGAATGGGGGGGTTAGACCGAGACGAAATTACAGCTTTGAGAAGACGAAGAGAGGAAGAGGAGCAGCCGTAAGCCTGGAGCCGGGACACACACACACACACACACACACACACACACACACACACACACACACACACACACACACACACACACACACACACACACACACACACACACACACACACACACACACACACACACACACACACACACACACGCAGCAGTCTGGAAGGGGTGTGGGGTCCCTAGAAATTGATGTTGAAATTAAGCACACTTTGACCGCCTTCTCTTTTTTTAGCAACAAGCTATTGGGTGAAAATATATCGCTGTTTACATGTACCATTAAGTCAATCAAGAGAAATGTTGTTTCCAAAGCAACACACAGTGAACTCAGATGTCCTTAAGGAGCAAGTGGGAGTTCGGGGCATTGCCGAAGGATGCCAACTGGGGGGTCGCACACCCTTACCGCCAGACTATCCTGCCTCACAAACCTAGAAGGAGACTTGGAGAACGATACGATGAGAGCCCTAACCCTATGTGTGACACTGTGCTTTGACCGGATTCTGTAACAAACGTCTTTAACTGACTATGGATGGGTGGGGGGGGTCCAGTAAACACAGACCTCGGGTTGTTTAAACTTCGACAAAACATCTGCCTTGGATGGTGTTGCATCTTGGAACAATTACTCCACTCCCCCCCCCCACACACACACACGTAGGCCCTCCAGCTAATGGCTGTAGCATCACTGGGCCATGAAGAAAGGCTTTGGGTCTACGGTTGTGGTGGAGACTACGTTGGGACTACCAGGAAATCTCCCATCGATGGAGACTGGCAGTAATCACTGCATACCTGCTGCATGACACAGTTACTACAGAGGTCCTTAATACAGCAAGAACTTCACTGTAAGCGTCTTTGGGTCATTAAAAAGGGCTATATAAATATAATGAATTATTGAACTAACTATGCTATTACTACTCCTATTGTGTGTATGCAGATCTTCTCAGAAGATTTGTATCTTTCAAAGTAAGTAATGTTTTCCCTTCATGAAAGAAAGAGAGTAGGCCTAAATGTGTTTAGATGCAAAGTTGTAACATTGTTGTATTCCTGCTGTATTCCTAAAACTGTTAGCACTCATAAGCAGACTCATAAGACATAAGCAGCTAGCATTCTTCAGCTCTCTCACTTCCTGTTAGCGTACGTACAAGTACACACTCTCTGATCCAACCTTAGGGAATACGAGTTGGCAGTGGACGGGGAGATATGTGTGTACGTAGTGTATGTGTACAGTGTATATGTACAATGTGCCTCGTACAGTGTGTTTACACAGCATGTGTAAAGTGTGTGTACAGCTTCGAGCTGTCAAAACATGGCTCCAAAACAAACACTTGAGCACATTGTAGCGAGCCATCCTCCATTCCACTGGAGCTGAAGGCTGCATAGCAGCCGTTTCACATCCCAGAATAGACCCTTCTTTCAGGGAACATCTGTCCGTATGGCCCACAGGGGTCGGGTGAGGGTGCTTCCCGACCCAAGTGCATGATGGGAAATTCATACGGCAGAGTAGATAAACAGAGGAGGAGGAGGATGCAGGGGAGTTGTTGAGGGAGGAAGGCTTGCAAACACAGTTGCTCGTAAAGGTGCTGTTTACACAGGTGAAATGAAAGGTGAGGTGGGTATGTGTGAACTGTGTGTGTGTGTGTGTGTGTGTGTGTGTGTGTGTGTGTGTGTGTGTGTGTGTGTGTGTGTGTGTGTGTGTGTGTGTGTGTGTGTGTGTGTGTGTGTGCGTGTGTGTGTGTGTGTGTGTGTGTACCTGGGAGGCTGAGTGTCTTTGCTGCCTGCTGCGTCTGGTCAGAGTGTCTAGGGTCTTCAGGGAGGAGAACAGTCCTCTCTTACCACGCGCCCCCCCACACAGAGTGGAGCTACGCCTCCGCAGAGACAGGTCCTCACGGGTACACACCTGGAAACACACACACACACACACACACACACACACACACACACACACACACACACACACACACACACACACACACACACACACACACACACACACACACACACACACACACAGGATGCCCAATTATGGTCAGGCTGGTTGTTGGAACAACAAACAGGAGTGTGTTTACACAAACAGATGTAAAAATAAATATGGACAGAGTTTGAACAAAAGATGCACGGGTAAATGATGGTACCGCTTAATGTCTGCAATATTTTCGCCCTATTGAGTCAATACGACTGTTTACAGTTAATACTGTTTCTTGCTGTTTGAAGCACGTTACATGTTTCAAAAATATGTTGTTACGAAACTGATGGGTGGGTAGTGTGGGAGGATGAGGGTCAGGGGGTGGTGGGGTGAGGGTGAGGGTGAGTGAGGGTCAGGGGGTGGTGGGGTGAGGGTGGAAGGGTATAG
>OLKM01000201.1:345207-413243 GCA_900291075.1 Melanogrammus aeglefinus
TACCGTGGTGATCTGGAGCAGATGGGCTGGCCGGGGGGATGATTAATGTAAGCACACACACACACACACACACACACACACACACACACACACACACACACACACACACACACACACACACACACACACACACACACACACACACACACACACACACACACACACACACACACACACACACACACACTCGGGCCGAAACAAAATGAATGATCTTTTTTTAGGAAGTACATAAAAAACGTTTCCCAAGTCAACGCGTGGCGCTCTTTCTCCGGCTGCGTTGAGTGGATATCAGGTCAAAGAGCTGCCACTACCCTCACGTCACTGGGCCCTCTAACAGATTTACTGCCGGAGCCCTGTGGCGCTTAACGACAATGTCACGGCCCTGATTTCACTGCCTCTGTAATAATTGTTGCGCTCATAATATGCCTGTTAATGATCCAGGACTTGGAGCCTGAAGCCCAAAGCATACGGCTGTGTCGGGAAAGACACAGAGAAATTACTTACTAATTTTGTCCTCTCCAAAATAGACTTCAGTTCTATTCGAAGTGAGCAAAAAAATAAAGCCCTTCACCATTAGTGCTCTTTGTAATTTTGGCTTTATAAACAGTTGTGTTTTTAACCTTCAATAAGCATTTATTTCACCTTATAATATAATAAAGAACAACAATGACTGTCCAACTGAATAAACAACACAGAGGCCATTTTGTATTTGCCATGTTGTTTTCCCTCCATCCCCCCCTCTTCCTGAAGACTCCTGAAACAAGAGATCCATTAAAGTACAGTAAGACGTACCCACAGCTCCAACGTAGTCATTACTGGGCACAACTGCCAAACTAACTGTGCCAGAGGTCTGTTCGTACTTGTGGCAGCGTCGAAGGGACTGGGGTCGGCGAGGCGACCACAAACCGCTGCAGTCTTTCCTCTCGTTTATTCACACCAGCCGGCCCGGCCTGTTTAGCAGAGTCGCCGTTGCCCCCGGAGACCGAAGCGTTTAGTATGATGTCCTGCCTCCGCCAATCGGCCAATCAGTGTTTGTGATGTCATCGACTGTATGGCTTAGAAGTATGTTGCTTTTTTAAAGGCTTGCTTAGTTGAAGATTGTGCGTGAGACCCCGAATGTAATCGCTGTTTAACACCAGAAAAATTCTGGCGTCGTTGCATTTTATGTTTTCAAAGTGAATACAGTGTTTAACATCAACGTCCATACCAGAACGTACATGAACACGGCACGCTACATGAATGGTACTCAATGCATCACATTTTCATTTCCGAGATGTGACTTGTACCCGTGTCATTCATATACTAGATCCACTGTAACCTAGCACTACACTAGGATACTTCAATTGTATGCTATGGTCATCTCATGGTTATGCTACGTTAGCTTCTACGTGAGCCTACAGGACCTCTAAGCTATGCTAGCTATATTAGAGCATGCTGGCTGTCTTCTGACCTGGAAGAGGTAGACGTCTCCGTAGGAGTTGCTGAGGCAGAAGACGTTCTCCTTTTTCGGGTGCTCGGGGACCGCCTGGACAAGGCTGTCCTGGGCCAGCAGCGCGTAGCACGAGTCCTCCAGCTCCGCCGTGCTCTTCCCGTAGGTCTCGTAGAACAGCAGGGTGCAACCTGAGGGAAGGTCACCAGGTTTGAGGTCAAGTAGGGCTCGGTGTAGTGGAATGTATGTGCCTAGTGTTAAGTGTTATGGGATTTAGCAAGAGGATTTCGATAAATCCGGATAGAAATAACTGAGATCTGAATCAGTAGCAGGTGGGGTGAGGAAATTGCCCAAAAGTAGACTGCGAACATTGGGGTTCAAACACTGCCAACCCTAGATTATCCTATCCCCAAATTGATCCGTTTAGAAACAGAAATTGCACCACGGCTGTTTCAATAGAGCTGCTCCTGTTGTTTGAGTTTCTTATTCACGTTTACATTTCAGCAGACATGTCTCCAAGAGCCCCTACCTTTGAGCGTGACCCAGTAGTGTGTGTAGTCTATGCAGTAGTCGTATCTCTGGGGGCCCCTACCTTTGAGCGTGACCCAGTACTGCTTCCACTTGCGGCGCGTCACCATCTCCATCTTCTGGTCCTTGGTGACGGTGATGAGGGCCTTGAAGGACAGCCAGCCCGCTCTGCGCACCACGCCCTGCTCCTTCTCAAACAGGAGGTCCAGCTGCTCCAGGGAGCACCCCATGGACCCGCCGCTGCTCTCCTCCCCCCCGTCCCCTCCTCCCGCCATCTCCTCCCCCGCCGCCTCGTCCTCTTCCTCGTCCTCTTCGTCCACGGCCCCGTCCGAGGGGTTGGTCCGGCCCGCCTCGCTGCGGCCCGTCTCCAGCTCCTGCATGAAGTTCTGGTAGATGTTGTGACGCAGGGCAGCGTTGCTGCTGCTGCTGCAGCCGGGGGGGTGGTGCTGGGAGGGCTGGGCCTGCTGGGAGTGGTCCTGGGCCGGGGCCGGCGGGCTCTGGTTTTGAACATGGAGGGGGTTGGTGGACCACAGAGTGCCGGGCTGGTGGTGGTGGTGGTTGGGGTCGGGGTTGACGACGCCACCGCTGAAGACTTCGCCGGACTCGCTGCCGTACGGCTCCTTGGCGGAGGGGGGGAGGAGGGGGGCAGAGGGGTTTGTTTTGATGTGTGGTACAACCTATCAAGTCATGGCACGTGTTACTCTAACAACAGACCACCAAACACGAGAAAAAGAAAGGGAAGAATAAGGAAGAAAGGAAAGAGAACGAAGAAAATAAAAAAGAGAAAGTGGGAAGAAGATTAAAGTGTCATCCAATCAAATACAGGGAAACAACAGAATACCAAAGTCATTAGTTTGGTACGTTGTAGTCAGCATGACTGGTTGTTTGGGTTGAGCTAGAACATCTCTTTCCCTCACAGCGCTTGAGCTCTTTCGCCCTTACCCCTTACCAGTCCACACACACCCACACAGCGCCTGCGGTGACCACCCTGCATGACGACCACCAGCCATCATCTGGACTAGTTCAGAGTTGGGCATCTTGCTCAAGGACGCCACCATACTGAGGGGGAATCGAACCGGAAAACCCCAGAGCGCTGGGAGACAATCTGTCCCTCTCCCCTCCTCTCCCCCAGTGCCAGGCTAACTTTAACCACAACAGATGTCCCTGATAAACTGCGTCGCTGGAGCACATCCACTGGATTATTGAACTGGTTAATCAGCACGGACACAGACATTGTCCTGGGCCAAAGCACGGAACAGGGCTCCTCTTACGGACAAAACAACCCTCAGCAGCAGCCCCCAACACGGCCAACACAGTGGCATCGGACGACCCTGTGTGGAACAGCATCCAGTGCTGTGCTTTGACATGATGGATCAGTAAACAGCCTTCACAGAGTGTCTGAGAGAGAGGAGAGCTACCTGCAATCAGGTAATGCTGGCTCTCTCGGTATCCCCTTACGTGCACTGACTTTAGACACAGAAGTGATTTTTACTTGACCTTCTGTTGTCAAGATTTTGACTGTTACTATTATATCCCAATCCCTGCTCCTGGTAGAAAGCCCCCTGCTATTGTTGAGACTCTGGTCAGGATGTGAGCTCCTGTTGGACTTAGTAAACAGGATATGATGTCAGCCTTTGCTCACATGTCAGAGTATTAAAGAGCAGCATGGCAGACTTGAAGAATGGATATGACAAGCAATTCTGCTTCTACTGCTTCTATAATGAACAATATTTCAGCTTTCACTGCAACTGCTACATGCATTACATGTTTGCACCACTACAACAAATATGTGAAAGAAGAATCCTGGGAAGACAAAGAAACAGTGAAACATAGAAATACATAAACAGACACAGACGAACATAGAAAGACAGACGGATGGGAAAAACACCAAACTGACGAAGAATACCACAACAAAAAAGATAGCGACCTGTCGCCACCTCACCTGCATCCGCCGCTTCTTCCTGCTCAGACTTCCTGTCCAGTCGCTGAGGCGTCTGATGCGGTTCTTCAGGAAGTCCTTCCGGTTGTTGCCCGGGGCAACGACGGCGTCAGCACCAGCGTCACAGCCGGGCCCCGCCTTGGGGCAGGGTAGCGTGCGCGATGAGTAGCTGTCCTTGAATGTCTCCTCCCTTACGGCGCCGTCACGGGGGAAGGAGGGGGAGCTCCTCCCGGGGAGGGGGGCGTGGAGCTGGGGGCCTACGGCCGTGGGGAAGGGCGCCACGTTGGCGTGGTGGGGGGAACTCACGAAGCCCGGCGAGCCCAGAGCGGAGTCCCTCGTCTCGGACTCGATGGCTGAGTCGCCCATGTCGCTGTCCTCTGTGCGCCCGGACGAACACGTGATGAAGCTCCCGCTGCCCGCCACTTTGGCGCAGGCGTTGTCGGTGGCGCCGGTGAACAGGAGGCTGGCGTTGAAGCCCCCCGTGGAAACGTCGTCCATCTGGGCGGAGGAGAAGGTGTTGTAGCCGCTGCTGGCGTAGCCCACGCTGGCGTCCTCGGGCCCGCAGATGAACACGCTGTCCGCTAGCTCGCCATTAACGCCGCCGCCGCCGCAGCCGCCGCCAACCCCCCAAGGGGAGTCGTACCAGGAGCCGTCCGAGCTCAGGGAGCTGCCCTTGCTGGTGCGCAGCACCTCGGGCCCCTTGGAGGCGGCGGGGGGGCCCTGGGGTCCTGGATCCCCCACGGCCGGGACCACCCGTCCGTTGGTGAACTCCACCCTCATGCTGCCGTCCTTGCTGAGCAGCACCTTGGGGCTTCCGCCCCGCTTCTCCAGGGGCCCGCCCCCACCTCCTCTGATGCTGCTCTCCAGGTAACCACGACAACCGAGGCCGATTTGACCCCCAACTTGGGATACATTGTCTCGGATCGGTCCTCCCGTCGTGATAGCGCCCCCGTGTGGAAGGTGTTGGTACTGCCAGGAGCTGTTGGGCTGGGGGTAACCGCGGGCACCGGCCCCGGCCCGGGCTCCGGCCCCGGCCCCGGACCTGCTGCCCTGCCACCAGCACTGGGCGGAGGGCACCTCCTTGCCCCGCTTGGAGGAGGAGGAGGGGAAGCCGGAAGAGCAGGACTTGCCAGGAGCGATGACGCTGCCGAACTGGCTGTCGGTGTTTCCCATGGCGATCTGTTGGAAGGGAGACACAACGATGATGACACGTGACATCATCAAGGGGAGACCATGAGGGAGGGAGTGATGGGGAAAATAGGAAAATAACCAAAACGGAAAATTTAACGGATGATCACGCGGGAAAAAGAAAGTGGGTGAGCTATGACAAAAAGTACTAAAAATAAATTTAAATGAAAGAAACCGGAAAATTACACCGGTATATGACATCATTGAGTGGAGACTGTGAGTGAGTTGTGGGAAAAAGTATAAAAATAACCAAAAAACAATAAATGCATGAAAGAAAATGGAGGAATATTCTAATATTTGAACCATGGATTTTTTGACAATTCTATTTTAGTTGTCAATTCGTTTTCTAGGTTGTAGCTAATTTCACTTTTAGTGCTTTGGCAGCAGAACTTGTAAGTTTTCCATGCAAAAAAAAGCTATTAGAATCTTAAATCATATTCTGTCATGAAAAAGCTCTTAGAAAAGTATTACACAAAAAATAATGAAAATAGAAAGAACTGACCATTTTGGGTAGGCAGTGAATATCAAAAAAGTATAACATGATGCAATGCACATGCAACATGCATTTGTCTCTGCTCATTTTGAGAATAAACATGCACATGCACACACATACAGCAATACACACAAACACACGTGCAACAGCGAGCCTTACCAGTTGCAATGCTTCGTACTCCTGCTTCTTTTCATGCTCCTGTTTCCTCGTCGGTAGCTGGCTTTCGTATGGCAGCTCCTCTCTCCGTCGCCTCCAGCTGCTCTCTCTCGCTCCCTCTCCCTCTCTCGCTCCCTCTCTCTCTCTCTCTCCCTCTCGCTCTCTCCCTCTCGCTCACCAGATCATCTGTCCAGGCAGAAAAGAAAAGAGAAAGGAGGGGGAAGAGGAGGAGGGGTTTAAGTAAGTAAGCAATTTCCACACAGACGTGGCTGTTGTGAGTGGTGGAGGTTGGTGCTGTGGTCTTCCACTCCCCCCCCATTTCCAACCCCTACCCATAATCTAAACACACTTCATCCTACCACCCCCCCCCCCCCCCCCCGGGCCGGTCTCCTCAGCTCTTCCTATGACGTCGTGCTCGCTTGTTGAAGGGGGGCCCATTTAAAAAGGCTGCCTATTACCGCCACTACTACTCTGCTGTTTACTCTGCCCCGCTGCAATTTCAAACCAATTCATCCACTGTTTTCTTTCCTTCTTCTTTCAATGTTTTCGCTGGGCCTGTTTTCTTCTGCTAGTCCCCCCCCCGAAAACCGCTGGGACTGAAGTCCTCTGGGAACCAAGCGTTATTTTAATAACGGCATCACAAGTCTAACTGTGTTCAGGGTTTTTAGTCGCTACATACAACTGAGGACGCCTTTGAGATGAAAGCTTCTTCGCCAGGAGGCAGAGCAAAAGCCTCTCAAATACAAACCTAAACACACTAAAAACAAGAGAAACACTGTGTTTGGTGTGGTGTTTAGTCTGGTGAGTCACTGCGTGTTTGGCGACAGTAGCCTCTATGGAAGCAGATCCACTGACCCTAACTGTGTTGGCTAAACCATCCTCACATCAAACCACACCACAACAAACTCTGAAGCCTGACCGGGCCAAGGAAGGAAACACAATGAGATAGATATAACTCTTTTCTCCTCTCCTTTCTTTTCCTTCTATTTTCCTCTTCCCTCCTCATCTGTCAGACAAACTACTTGTGGCTTCAATGTCTACTTATACATGAGTTACGATCGCCATATCGTCCACAGACATAAAACATAAACATAACACTGAGGAACTCTTGAGTCTGGGGTTGTGATTAGCATTCTAATTCCCTGCACAGAGAGCTAGGAGAGGTCAAAGGTTAGCATGGACCCGAGGTTCAGGCGAGGAGCGAGCGGGGCTGTCTCCATAGCGGCACAATGCACTGCTTACCCTGAACAAGCATGCAACCTTTGACCCTTTCATTGAACTAGGAGGGGAGGCCTCCAGCTGTAGGTCTTCCAGCTGCCAGGGTCCACAAGACCAGGGAGTTGAGGAATTCTTCACGGGGAACTCCGCAAAAAAACTTAATTTAAAATAAAACATCACAAGCTTTGCTTTTCCTCATATTGAGATTGTTATGGATAATATAATTGTCCATCTGTAGCCAAGTGCCTCATCCCAAACAGCATACTGTTTAAAGTTAATCTAGATAAATGAAAATTTGGGAAAATGAAGGATATTTGTGTGTGCGTAACGGAAGTGATGATGGTGTGTGTGTGTGTGTGTGTGTGTGTGTTGTGTGTGTGTGTTGTGGTGTGTTGTGTGTGTGTGTGTGTGTGTGGTGTGTGTGTGTGTGTGTGTGTGTGTGTGTGTGTGTGTGTAAGGGAAGTGATGGTGTGTGTGTGTGTGTGTGTGTGTGTGTGTGTGTGTGTGTGTGTGTGTGTGTGTGTGTGTGTGTGTGTGTGTGTGAGGGAGTGATGGTGTGTGTGTGTGTGTGTGTGTGTGTGTGTGTGTGTGTGTGTGTGTGTGTGTGTGTGTGTGTGTGTGTGTGTGTGTGTGTGTGTGTGTGTGTGTGTGTGTGTGTGAGAGTCTTTCAAAAACTCGATATGGAAAGTGTGGGGCTGAATAGACGGACGCAGATGCCAACAAAGACAAAACCCCAACGCCTGCACTTGAACTGGGGATGTCGATGGCAGGCACGTCCAATAGAAGCGGCCGATCCGTCCTGACCCACTAGAGACCCCAGAAATCACACTCTTCTCTGGCTCCTGGCCAATCAGAGGTTCCTATCTGGTCGCTTAAACCCGCCCCCCCCAAAGGGACCCACAAGTCGGGGTCTGGGCAGCAGCAGCAGAAGCAGCGGTGGAGGAAGAGGTGGTGGCGGTGGAGAGATTCGATCCAGACCAACATCTCTGAAGGAGGAAGATGTGGGCTTGGTCGGTCGCCCACCTTTTGTCTGGGTCCCCCATCCACCATCTGCTGCCTCATAGGGGCAACCCCCCAAACCCCCAAGACCCAGTCCCTGGGGACCCCTCGCATTCTACCACAGAACAAAGACCCGTCAGGCCCTGAACCAGCGACCCCCTCCCCTCCCCACGCAGCAGACATGGGGCCGGCCGTATTGCCGTCGGGATTCCCCCTCTGCCGTGGATGAAGTGACGGCTGAATGCAGGGTTTGATGCTGGGCCTGTATGGAGGAATGCCACCTGTTCCCAATACACGTGTCACTTCCCATTATCCCCACGGTGTCCAGGCACTGTAGCCCTCTGTATACAGGCTCCCCCGCCGGCCAGAAGCCATTAAGGCTCTGGTTTGGCCAGGAGACGTTTTAATAGCCTCTTCTTGTAATCGTTGTGTATTGTATCCCCTGAGCCCTCGTTATATTCGTCCAATAGGAGGGAGTTAGTCATACGATGGCCCAATTGGTGGTTTGGACCGGTGTGGTCGGTTTACTTATTCCGTGTCTGTTGTGCCGTGGTGCTCTTGTGCACAACAAGGACACCTCTAGGCAGTGTCTGTTGCAGGGCTGAGGGGTGGACTTGGAGTCTCGGACATGAATACTTCCTCAGTTAACAGGAACATTTGTGAAGGGTTTGACTTTACCGAACCGAACATACATATAAAAGTAATTTGAGTGAGAGGTCATAACATGTTAGCTATTATTTGAATGATATTTGTTTATATAATTATGTTGTTTTGAGACATCTGGGTAAAGCGTGCATCGTTTTTTTTATTGGGAATTATTTTCGCATTTTATTGAGATTATTTCATCGTGATTTTTATAACTGGATTTTTCTCTGATAGTCTATTCAGGCCAGTCATCAGTCCTCATAAACTGGATCCGTCGATGTCATTCCATCCCTAGTTTATAGACGGGATAAACTCCAGCAGCGCCTCTCTCGAGACCAGAGAGGACCTGGCAGAGGCTGAAAGAGCGCCAGAGTTTTTCCCAAACAAACTGTGGTTGTCATTAAAGCCGGAGCACTCAGTGATTCAGCCTGGAGATTCGTTCCGTGTGTGTCATCGGAGCGCAGAGTAGCCACCGTGCCCTTCTCTGAACAACAACATGAGACGGTTCAACATGGAACCGGGAGCGCTCAGTTCATGAAGACCATGAGGAGAGCGGAGGAGGAGGGCGTAGAAGAGAGAGAAGAGAGTGAGAGAGGACGAGAGAGAGAGAGAGAGAGAGAGAGAGAGAGAGAGAGAGAGAGAGAGAGAGAGAGAGAAGAGAGAGAGAGAGAGAGAGAGAGAGAGAGAGAGAGAGAGAGAGAGAGAGAGAGAGAGAGAGAGAGAGAGAGAGAGAGAGAGAGAGAAAAAGAGTCCAGCGGGGTGGAGGAGAGGAGATTAGGAATGGAGAGGAAGAGACGAGGGAGTGAGAGATGGAAGAGAGGGGGAGGGAGAGAAGAGTAGAGGTAAGCAGACAAGGGAAGATCAGGGAGAGAGGAATAGAGGATATGATGGTAGAGAAGAAGAGGAGAGGGAGAAGGAGAGAAGAGGGGTATCGGAGCAGAGCTGAGAATGTAATGGAAATGGATGTAATGTAATGGAAATGTATACAGCACATTTTAAAAACAACAACAGTTGACCAAAGTGCTAAAGAGAAGGGGAGATGGAGGGAGAGGAAAGGCGGGAGACGGATAGCAACAGAGAGGGGGAGGAGAGGGGGAGGAGAGGGGGAGGAGAGGGGGAGGAGAGTAGGAGAGTAGGAGGGGTGGCTGTGGGATGTGTGGTGGTAATGGCCCTGGAACGGTTCTGGCTGTGGAGAGGGGATGGAGGAGACGAGTGGGAGAGGGGGGGGGGGGGGTCTGTGGTGACGGGCAGGCAGCCACCTGGGAGCGAGCCTGACTGGGACTCTTGTTCCAGCCAGCATACCCCCAGTAGTATGGTGCTGGACTGAGACAGGCTGCTGACAACACACACACACACACACACACACACACACACACACACACACACACACACACACACACACACACACACACACACACACACACACACACACACACACACACACACACACACACACACACACACACACACACACACTGATATGCATGCCGGCACATGCATGACACATGCCA
Source organism: Melanogrammus aeglefinus (assembly GCA_900291075.1). Classification (NCBI taxonomy): domain Eukaryota; kingdom Metazoa; phylum Chordata; class Actinopteri; order Gadiformes; family Gadidae; genus Melanogrammus; species Melanogrammus aeglefinus. Next base: position 355,314 of record OLKM01000201.1, read on the forward strand.
CACGTGAGAAACAACTTTTTTTTGTCTCGCTATAAACCTTCATCGCTCCACTTTTCCTCTTGATGAAGCTAGTGCTCTCTCTCTCTGCATCACTTAGTCTCTCTACCATCTCCTTAACTCATCAACGAATGCATCGACATAACGATAATTTGCCCATTACTGATAAACCTTTCTCTTTCTCTCCGTCCTTTCAATCATTCCATCTCTTTTGCCTTATCCGTTCCATCCGCCATTCCTAAGAATCATCTAACCATCCCAATCACATCGGTCTCCCTATCTCTCTTTCTCTGTTGGGGATGGGGGTGGTGGTGACAGACACACGGTAGTTCACCATGAAGGCGGCAGGTGGCTTTATTGTGGTTCTCAGGTGATGGGAGGTTGGGGGAAAGAAAAACATCCTGTTCTTCAGACCTCAGAGAGGCGACAGAGCTTCCGGCCTTTTGTGTTTCGCTTTATCGCAGAGCCTCAGTCATAATACACATACTTTATTTTGCCCCCCTTAATCCATAATAATGAGGCCTCCAACACCTGTACTTTGTGCAGTGCTGAGCAGGGCACTTGTTTTGGTTCATGCTCGGGGGGTCGGTAGCGGAAGCAGTTTAGAGCGTAGCCTACAGGATATCTGTCATTCAACCGACCAACATTTGTCTGAATTTTAGCTAGCTGACTGGCTAAATCTGCGCAATGCATGGATTATGCTCCCTGTAGCAAAATCTTGGCAACGTTTCTTTGCAGTAAACATAAGAGGGCAAGCATAGAGAATGCTAGTACCGGTAAATGTTGCACAGGCAACCCCTCCCTGACGAGTTACCATGGGGACGTTCTGAGGTTGCTAACACACAGGCAGATCGACTGGTGCCGCCCATTGGATTGGTCTTGTAGGTCACTATTGTTGTTGTGGGTCTGTGTGTCTCGGAGTGTACTGTGGTACTTTGGTACCGTCCTAAATATATGGCCTGTTAAGCCCTTTGAGACTGTACCCGTGATTAAGGGCTATACACATACGATTGAATTTAATTACCAGGTTAGTCTGCTAGAGGGTTAGGTATGTACCAAGTAACAATGGTTTGTGTCTAAGAAAGTAGCTAATTTAATAAAAGTCTGTTCGCTTTTCTTTGAAAACACAAATAATCCAATCTGTTTAAATCAATCACACAAGGCGGAGGCTCACACAGGTCTCCTTGTGGTCTGTATAAGTGTAATACCTTCAACTTAACAACCCTTGCCAAACTCTTATCCAAGATGAGGACATTGGAACCTAGGAACCGTTTTTTTCTACCATTAATCTCACAGATAGCATCAGAACCCTTCAGCTCTGCCACAGAGCCCAACGCCTTTCCCCACCTCAAGCCCAATATTTACCCTTCAAGTGTGGGAACAAAAACCGCAACAGTCCCTCCTCTCTGCCCCTCTTGAGAAATACAAAGGGGGTCTTCGATAAGGAGCAGGCAGCGACTGGGGGCCCCGGGGGCCACCAACCCAACTCTCTCTCCCTCTCTCTGCCACAGGAAGTGTGTCCAGTGTGAGGGAGAGGTCTGTTTCCTGTTTCGGGCTGACTGGGGCCCTTGTGCTCCAGATAGCAGCGACAGACGGGGCGGTGGCCCCTGGAACCGGGAGGGGCCAAAAGTTGCGTTCGGTGTGGCCCCTGTGCACAGCTGCTTCCTCCTTTCGGGGTTTAGCATGCAAAGCAGAAAATACTGAGGGGCATTTATATATGTTTTAACCTCCCTGGTATTTGGCTGACAGTCCTCTAGAGACACGCGCACATACGCACACACATACAGAAGTCACAATGTGCATGAGGGCAAAACGGTCCTGTCTCGCTCAACTGGTAGAGCAAGGCATTCACTGTGCCAGGGTTAGGGGTTCAATTCCCTACTGGGCCCACCCATGCTTACAGTGCATGCACTTGGGTTATTGTAATATGCTTTGGATGGAAACGTCCAAATGGGTGTATTATTATGAAAATGAGCTCGCTATCAGATAATTGTATATTTATAAATATAGTTACACACACTGGGTATAGTTGGTTTCATACTGGGATACATCAGGACTAGATTAAATGCGATAAGAAGCAGCTGTTATACATTTCGTGAGCGTCCAGCCAACAGGGACTTAAGAAGAGACAAAGTTACATGGAGGTCAAGATCGTAGGCTTGGGATTCACGTGCTTGTTCAACTTAAGGGTTTGGCGGTGTGAGACAGTACATGAGGACAAGTCCTCTGTGGTCACTACGGAGATAACGACATAAAAGAACATGCCGTCAGTTGTATCACGTTGTTTTGTTTTAAGATTGGAAGATAACCTCCTGGCTGGGTCACTAGCCCAGCCAGAGGAGTAATGAAATTGACTTGGCTCCTCTTTGGTCGGCCACCTTTCCCCTGGTCTCTCAGGACAGATGAGTGAGTTGTCCGATTACTCTTAGATGCCTCCTCCAGCCCACACGTCTGTCTTTGAGGGAGACTCATATTGACTCACCGGATCCAAAAATACAGATTGAACGCTCCTTGGATTCTAGGTTGTATTCCGGTTCTGGATTTCTGGATCCAGAACTAAACATACTCAAAATGTTTGCAAGGGACTCACCAGGGTGGTCTTGTCAGAGCAGTCTATAATAGGCGTTCTACTTCTTTCTGGAAGTAGGAAGGCTGTTCATGTCATCAAGAGTGTGTCTCACCCTAGGGATACTCTATCTACACTGTTGTTCTGCCATCATAGAGCCATCAGTACCAGTACCAACAGACTGAAGAACTAGATTCTGGTTTCTACTCTCAGGATGCTCCTGATGATCTGACCTGTTAATACTGTCACTTCCAATGAGTAAAGTCAATGTGTACACAGTGTATTCAACCAGTGACCCTTCACCACAATACCTCTCAATCTAAAACTCTCAATCTAAATCTAGTGCTAGGATCTAATCCCCTGGCCACTATCCGTTAGCCTCTGTGAAACAACGGCAGGCGTTTCGTTCGATTAGCCTCCAATTAGAACACCCCGGGAGATCAATGTACTCTCCAGCAGCCGTTAAGTGTTATCCATGGCAACGGGAGGCTGCGTTAACCGGCTAACAACACTCTTCCTGGGGGATGATGTTGAAGTCAGTGCGGGGGTGGAAAAGAAACACTAGATGGATTCCAAAATGGCTGTTTTGTTCTTTCTCTTTTTTTCTATGTGGGTGAAGTAAACAGTTTTCCCCCTTGAAGGGTTTTCTGTCGGAGGGACCGCCGCCAGGACAAGATGACTATTCCTGGACCAGCCCCTCATCGCCCGCCAGGAGTCGACGGAAGAAATAGAACGAGGGAGAATTTTTGTTGAGTGAGGTTATACACGCGGAGCTCTGGTACGCTGCCTACAAGACTGCCGGGACCGGGCAGACGCTCCACAGAGACCCCTAAATCTAACCTACTGACTGACAGACAAACCTAAGGCCTTACTGATTAACAAACCAACTGCCGTACTGACAAACGTGTGAACTGACTAAGTGACTCACATACAGGATAACTCCTTTTTGTGGGATGTAAAGGGAAGACTTTAAATACATTAAATGAAAATGAATTGAAATATGAACATTATTTATTTTTGTAGCCTCTGAATTTCCGAAGAACCAGGGATTGGCCAAGTTCCACTTTTTCAAAACGGATGGAATTTACTCAAAAGTATTTTAAACATGACAGTATCTGCCACAGCGACATCTACACAGTCCAGACTCCCCCGACCACGCCTGTCATTCAGACCGGCGGCCAACACGAGTCCCAAACAAAGCAGGAAGCCTCCCTGCTCTGGACAACTGGGCCCGTTGTTCAACTCTCTTCCCCTTTCTCCCGCGCTCACAGCGTGGCCAGAGACGTTTGATTATTTCTCTGAACACACTCTCTTTTCTTCCCCGACTCTTTTGTCCAATATCTGGGGGCTTGTAAGGGAGGGGGAGGGGGAGGGGGAGGGGAGGAAGGGGGGGGGGAGGGGGAGGGGGGCTCCCTGATGCGGGCCCTTCCATTCAGCCTCCAGATGCTGTGTGACCGCCCCTGCCCCCGGTGGCAGGGGACTCATGGTGCTCCACAAAGCAGGGGAACCACAAAAACACACACCAACAACTTACACTAGGACTGTATATTTAATATTACTTTGTAATTATTTAATAAAAGTGGGATAAATGTTTATTATGCATACCCGCCTGGATAGGAGGGGGCTGTGTAGTGGAGTGGCTAAGGCCAACTCCCAGCCAAAAGGTTCTGGGTTCGATCCCCCAATGTCCGTAATCTACCTGTGAGCATCCTTGAGCAAGATGCCCCATGCCACTACCTGTTCCTTAATCACATGCGTCTCCATTCACTGTTGCTTCAAATAAAGCATTTTCTAAAGAGCCAAAGAGCACATGCAGCGTACTTTCCCTTTGATGTTTCCCATTGACACAGGGGCCCATGCCGCCCACATAACCGGATGGCCCGTTTGCAGGACCGTGCCACGGCACAGAAACGCAACACTCACTCACGCATACAAGCTAATGAGCAGGATACAGGGGTTTTTGGCTGAGCCTGTGTCAACACAGACGCACCGCAGGGTAAACAGAAGCTTAGTGTGCACGGTTGGAGGGGGGGTTGGAGGGGAAGGAATTGAGGTGATTTTCTTTCAAATGCAATCATTTGTACCTGTGGTTTTCTACCTGAGTCACCAAATTGTTTCCATTCCAACGACTACCCTCACTGTGTTGGCTCATTAGTAGAACTAGCTAGTGGTGAGTTGTGGTAGCCAGACAAAAGAGGGTCTTGGGAGGAGGGCAGAAGCTCAGAAGGTAGAGGCAAGCCATTTCAATCCTCGTCATCTCAGGAATTGGCTGGTTGCTGGCTTAAGTGACAACGTGTCATTGATCAGGACACCAAACTCACACCTAAATGGTCCCGACATGCTATATTGCCATGCCTGCACTGTGCCATGAATGTCAACAAAGGGCGTCAACCACTGGGTGTCAACCACTGGGTGTCAACCAGCGTACGCAAAGGGCTTGGAGCAGCTCACGGCGCTACAAGAGCCACACGAGATACATGGTGTTAATTCACCAATGAACTCACTCGTCTAGTCGAGTGTTCTCGACATCCAATCTCAACATCCAATTCATAGACTTTTGCTTTGGGGAGGGGGAAACTTGGCTGTCCTGATGGGATGAGCCTACCCGAGTTGAATAAAGATTCAGCATGAAAGCCTTCATGATCCGAGTGTCGACCATCTCAACTTTTTAATCTAGGGGTCCGCGACACATCTCCAACTAGATTGAGCCATTTTGGATCCCGTGCCCATAGTTTAAGCATCAAGCTCTGTAACAACCATGGTAGCCTCAGGGGAAAATGGAACAAAGAGAGCCATTTGTGACAGAGCGGACATCATTCCCTGGACGGGTCAGCTTATAGGTACGATGATCAGTGGGTCTTGAGCGTCGGCCAGCACCTAAGAACTGAGCCGGCTGGAATGTGAAAGCTTTCACAGCGGAGCTGTCGGAGGTTCAGCAAGCTTCACAATGCAGAGTCCACATCCACCAATTGTGTTGAGGGGCCTGTTGTGATAGGCTTCATTGTGTCGTGGGTGGAGCCAGGCACCATGGGGACTATGGCGATGGAAGAGAACTTGATTCGAGAGAGCAGGAGGAGGCTGCGTCCTTCTCTACGCAAGCTCTCGTGAGCTCTTCTGGCAGCGCAGAAAAAGCCTTCGTCAGACACACGTAACACACACACAGGCCAGGTCGGTGAACTTATACTGCTGGGTCGACACCAAATACCAGAAGGTGAGAGGCATGACTTGAGTAAATGTGTACACACACTAGCACACATGCACGCACAAGCGTACGCGTACACGCACACACACACACACAGACGCCACACACACACACACACACACACACACACACACACACACACACACACACACACACACACACACACACACACAACACACAACACACGCACACACACACACACACACACACACACACACACACACACACACACACACACACACACACACACACACACAAACACAAACACACACGCACTAGCAAACACACCTGTAATACCAGAATACCAGCTCTGACCCGGGAAGATCATTTATATTGTTAAATCCAACATGGTGTCCAGTGTGTATCTTACATATGTTATATGTTCATATTGAAGCTAAACAGGATATAAGATCACAACATGGGAGGAATGTCAGTTGATCCCAGAGGATTTGATTGGATTGTGCTGAAGTAACAAACCACGCTGGTAGCCGTCTGTGTTAGCACGTTTCAGACTTTAGATGAAAGGGGGAGCAGAAATGCTCCCCGCTTGTTATTGTTTAAAAATGTCAACCTTCTAGCATGCACTATTGAGCCAAAGGAATTATTAGCTTATGTTTGGATGACATCTATGATGGAGTCCCATTTTGGCCATGAGGTATGACATACGCATGCACACACGCACACACCGTACATGAATGCAGAGCGCATGCACGCCATTACACCGTTTCCTATCACCATCGTCTGACCCATCAGAAAGAGTCTCTTATCCGGAGTTTGACGAACTCGGCCATTAGGTCAAGCACCCCCCCCCCATCCCGTGTCCTTTTCTCGTCATACAGATGAGAACAAATATAGCCTCTACTTTCCTCTCCACCCACCAGTCCAGAGGAAAGAGGAAGGGACACACCTTGGGGTGTTTAAAGAGAGTTGTTTAAAAAAACGTGACGTCCAGTGTTTGGCTCTAACTCATTTTAGGAAAGTAAATCTGTAGAAGATAAGATTAACCAATCAGAGGCCTGAGGCGATGTCAGGCGGTTTGAACGGTTGAGAATGTTACACGTTCATTCTGCCCCACGATAGGCCTATCTATGAACAATGGGAGATCTCTTTTCTCTTGCTGGTGGCTTCTGCTCCTACTGGGTTGTACAGTTTAGCTAAGATTAGTGATCTGCTCCTCCCAATATGAGAACATCCAACCCCACCTCTGCCACATCCCTTTGCATTACATAAGAGCTCCAATCCGCTGGGAACACAATGAGCAAGTGGGAGATTTTTGGTCAACTTCTTCAGCTATTACACACATATTATCCTTATTGGGACTGCGAGAAAATCCATACATAATTGTATTAGTAAATGAATCCCTGTGTCTATATCAGTAATAACTGCTGTTCTGCAGCTTCATGAGCTGGAGAAAAGCTCAAAGTCTAGCAGGAAAGTAAAAGTCCACGTTCCCCAATTACATATTCTGTTCTCAAAGTTAATTCAGTTTTTCTACCAGGCCCAGACAGGCCATTGTTTTCATGAGGGAAGACACATTTGGATGCTGCATCCATCTGATTTGCATTTTCAGCAATAGACTGCAACAGAGCTCCTTCGATGCTGTGCTGCCTAGCGGGTCTTTTACATTTATTCTGCCTTCAAGGCCTTCAAACTATAATATTTGACACTCTGCCAGTCGTTACAATTGTAACATTTCAGTAAGCAGAGCATGAATAGACCCGGTAAACGTTCCGCAGGACATTGAGAGTATACTGCTGACTCTCTCCACGGACAAGCGATAGAAATGTAAGGAGTTCTCATATTACACAACACTGGCAAAGGAGGAGAAGATGGAAAACAATGACGACTCTGGTTGGAGACCGACCCAGAGAGAGAGCGAGAGAGAGCTAGAATGAGAGAGGGACAGACAGAGAGCAAGCCTCTGAGAGAGAGGGGGGACGGGGACGCAGGGAGAAAGCCTCTGAGAGAGAGAGAGAGAGAGAGAGAGAGAGAGAGAGAGAGAGAGAGAGAGAGAGAGAGAGAGAGAGAGAGAGAGAGAGAGAGAGAGAGAGAGAGAGAGAGAGAGAGAGAGAGAGAGAGAGAGAGAGAGAGAGAGAGAGAGAGAGAGAGAGAGAGAGAGAGAACATTTTTTTTTCAAGTTTGTTTCAGGTGCTGAACTAGACTAAATCCACTTTTTTGGATGCTGCCCATAAATCAGTGGTGGCGAGGACAGGAAGAAAGTGAGCAGACAGTTAGTCAATGAGCTCCAACCAACATGATCCCAACAGGAAGCTGGGAACTGGCTTAATGAGTCAAGGTTGGACCAAGCGGAAGGATTTCCTGTTAACTGGTACAGCTGTACTCTGACAACTCTGGAACTGCAGTATGAATGTGTACAAGTACTATGAAACCAAGGACTGGGTGTGTAGAGTTCACATCCTAAAGGGGATTATACTGCTGTGGGAATATCAGAGAGAGAGAGAGGGAGGGAGAGTGAGAGAGAGATTAATAGCTAATACGCTGGTAATAATAAACAGCTGTGATACAGAGAGAAGCTCATAAAGACCGTAAGAAAAGTTCTTTCTGGGGTTTGTTCATGAAGACCAGTGCCGTCCTGGGAGCAGACGTCGGTGATGTCACGACGAGGACCAGAGAGACTCAACACAGCTGGACTCACAACACACCCAAACTCACCTCACTTAGCGGGGGGGAACTCTCATGACCCGACCCACGACAGAATCCTCGTTCTCACAAAAACAAGACACACACACATGTACACAGGTCAACCACAGGTTAAAGGCTGGGGGTCGTTGAGAGTAAGGTTGGTTTAAGTGCTTCAGCTGTAAATAAAGTCACTCAAAGATGAGGCTGGGATGGGGGCAGGGCGGGGGTTGTCTGACTGCCATACAGAAAGGCCTTCCTTAATCTCCATGTTGTTTTCATATCCCCCCCCCCCCACCTATGGAAGCAGAAGAGAGTAATGGAGACAAGAATAAGGGGAAGAGCATAACCCAAAGTTCCCAGGCACACAAACCACATAGTGGGCAACCCTGGAGCCAAGATGGCGGCCACTTGACACTAATATGAGAGGTGGCACCAAACTTCCTGTGGTCGTCTGAGCGTTGGTTAGTGACTGGTTTGTAAAAATTGGGGGGAGCGAGGGGGCTCCATCACACCAGATTGTGGGGTAGCGATGCAGGCATAGGGGGGGCGACAGACTGGCATTAGTCTGGGCCTTGCAGAGTTATAATGGAAACACTGATAAGATCAGATCGGACTGTGAAACTACTTCAAAGACAGAGCTGGAATGGCAGCTGTGGTCCCCAGAAAACCATTTTCCATCCCCTTCTCTGGGGGGATATTAGTGCCTTCCTTACCCAGAGAAACACACACACAAAACACATGATTGCATAGAAACTTACAAATACTACACACGTAACTACACACACACACACACACACACACACACACACACACACACACACACACACACACACACACACACACACACACACACACACACACACACACACACACACACACACACACACACACACACACACACACACACACGACACAAATTACACACATGCATCCTGCGCTTCAGAAAGAGGGTTTTGCAGCTGAGTCTTCATTACCATGATGAACTGTACGCCATGTCAGTAGTCTCCCGCTCTCCTTCCCTCCCCCCTCGCTCTCTCTCTTCCCTCCCAGTTCCATGACCATAGTATGACATGTTGGTAATCACGCAGCAGGTCAGCTAATTTCAACTGTTTTCACAGAATCTGAAGCAAATTTAGAGAAGATTACTGAATGTTTTACAGAAAACTAATCAAAATCATTGGCCTCTGAGACTATCTCCGGAACTGTTGTTTGGTCTTTCCTGTTTTCAGCATTTTGGCCTTAAAATAACACATTTTAGGAAACAAAAAGTAAAGATATGGTGTCATCAAAAAGCTGTAAATATGAGATGGTTTAAAGTGATAAACGTTAAAAAAGATGGAGCTGGAACCGTTTTTTGACAGACGCAATCGTGAATCAAAAACTGACACTTCACATTTGGTTCCCCAGTTTCGACGATACACCCTGGACGTAAAGGGCCCTTAACGTTGTAGTATCAACTGTCATTGGTGCATTGAGAGTGACTATACCACCAAATTGACGAGAAAATTGCAAATCGCTCATTAGCGCTTCAATATTATTGTCAACCATTGTCAATTGTCCAAATAAATACAACAGAGTGAAAGAAAAGTGTTCCCAGGTAGGTAGACAACCTAACACATTCAACCACTTTAGTGCTGTTAAGAAAAAAAATAAACGGCCATGGTTGTTGTTGCTAACAGTAACTTAAGCTCGAGACGTTCACCTGGATCAACAGTTTTGGGTTTTTCCCCAAGTGTGCAGGGAACAGTACCAGTCCTGTTTGATGTGGCCACAGGTATTTTAGGTTGGGTTGGTGGGTGCAGGGATCCAGCCTCCTTTTCCCTCCATGGACCTCAAACATCATGGCAAACAGCAGTTATGCTCACAAGGAGGGATGTTTGAAAGCAGCTGAACACATTTTCCAATTCCAGGTTATGACAAAAAATACAGAGGAACAATATTCTCTGTTTCTGCTTCGTACACTGAATCTCCTCTGGAAAACTTATGTGGAGAGAGCAGAGGCATGGTAGTGGCTAGGATGTTCAATTCCTAGCCAAAAGGTACTGGGTTCGATCCCAGTAGTCCAGAGCTTACATTGAGGCATCCCTGATTAAGAGGCCTAGCCCCTGCTACTATAACATTTCTGAAATCACTTGGACTTTGCTTTGGAAATAGATCAACTAAACGATATTGCACTTGACCAAACTAAACCAGTCTAAAACTGTGGTCTGAATGGCTGTCCAGCAAATAGTGTTTCCATTATGTCAGTGTAAATGAGACAGAAAATGTTTAATCACATGACGTACAATTTAAAACCCTTGACTCGTGCAGCGGCGATAACAAAACTCGAAACTATTACAGAAATTACTTTGATTACTGCAAAGAATTTCCCTCCTAAAAAAATATGTGGCTAATCTTGACCAGTGAGAGATTCTATCAGGTCACACACACGTGCCTCAGTAAAGCCCCCCACCTAAAGTGCTACCATTGTTGTGTACACTTTGGTTTCACACTCACTGCTCCCCCGGCTAACACTTCGCGCTGGACGGCTTAGCGACCACCAGAAAAAACAACAACGGCCGAGACGGACTATGCCCATAGCATTTTTCCGCGTTGTAAAAAAAAGTGCTGGCTTGCACAAGAAATGGGGGTTAATTAGGTAGAAAATCCAGCCACACATTCCAGCCCCGGTAGCCCGTTTTTGTCGACGGCCAACACAGAGGGCACCTTCTTCTCGCTAAAGCCACAAAAGACATCAAGGCCCATTGGTGGTGGTGGTGGTATGGCTGGTACTGACCCCACCCGCCTAGACCACCACCCCTAGAAAAAACAAACCCAACCCACCACCCCTCCATCACCCTCCCTGGAGGTGAAATATTTGAACAGAGCTAAATGTTCTTCGTCAATGATGCCACTGTTGTATTTTTTTGTTTGGCCAGATGTCGTTTGCCTCAACTCAGGTTTCCAAAGTAACAAATTCAACATCTGACACATCTTTTGTTGTGTGAACCTAAAGGTAAACATATGTTCAGTCTTACATGACTTTAATGATCAAACAAGGACAATAATGAGTCTGAAAAGGACCTGACGACACCCGGACAACTAATCTCATTAGCACATTTTGGCCACAAAAAAAACAGTTGGTTCCTTCGACGTCTTCTCTATTCATTGACCAGTAGTAGCTAGCCGTCAGAATACAGACATATGGCGAAGCAGGGCTTCACACAGAAGAGCAGGGGGCCGTGTTGTAATCACTGGTCACCTTAGAAAGCCGCCATCGTCTCACTAGACTGGATATTGGCTACCATCAATAAGCATTAGCATCACAAAAGCCTTCCCAAATGACAATCAAACCTACATGTTTGACGCAAGGGACTGGCACATCAGTGGTTAATGACTTATTGGAATTATTGGTACAGGGTCTGGTAGTAGGGGGAATTAAAGTTAGAGTAATGGGATACTGTGTTTTGAGGATGGCACAGTTATTTTGTATCAGAAATAGCTTCGCTTTTGACACGCATATCACGGAGCAACCTATTTGGGATTGCATTTGGAATTAAGGGATATTAAATCCTGGAGAACAAGATGCTAGCAAGCTCAGTTTAGCACAGAAAAGGTAGGGAGGACATAAGGAAAAGGTTTTTAGTCCAGATGAGTCTCAGTCAAAAGGTACCTCAGCTTTGAGCGAGGTCACTGAAATTCTACCAATTCTAACAAGTACCAAATCCCCCACAACAGAACCTGGAAAAACCGCACTCTGTTGCTGTTTGGTTACCATGGCACCACTGCAAAAAACCTACCCATCAAAACCAAACCACAGGACATCTGAGCAGGTAGCTTTGAGAAGGACTTGGTTCAGGCTTACTGCCATTCGCCAGCTGGTTCCTGAGGTTCGGGGGTTGTGATCCTCCAGGACAACAGAGGCATTATTGGACCTTAAGTACCCAGGGGAGGTGTGCTTATTTGGGCCACAGGCTTTCTCTCTCTTCACCGTTCTGCTTAGTATTCATACAAGCTAATTATATTAACCAGGCCAGGCAAGGAATCCCAAGGTTTTACTGCCTTTGCCTAATGGATACCTCAATAGAGCAGGGAGAAAGGCGCTGTTTAACTAAACCATTCAGTCTTGAGTACAGAGGCTTGGCCTCAGAGTCATTATGATCCGTCATTTTGCAAAAAAAAACAAGTCTGAAACAAAATACGAAACCATATGACAAGAAGTATAAGAAGGTCACAACAGTCAACCAACTTGAAGGAAGAATTTGAGTACTTAGCTTTAGGTATTTTTTTCCTTTCTAATATTTATTTTGCTGAGAGGAAAATACTGTCATAACATTTGGGTTTATGTGTGTGCGTGGCTAGAATGTGTGTCTATGGGTGTCTGTAGTCCCCATTAAGTCAATAACAAATATTGACATTAATGTTACCTGCCGAAGCGTAGCATGTCCAGCTAAGACCTCTGCAGTCTGACCCACTGGCAGGTATGTGTGTTATGGAAGCATCAACAGAAAAATTCTGCCACAGCTGTATGTTGCTAAGCTACCACTAACTGCCAAACAGTCTTCACCGAAAAATCCCCCCAAACAATGTGACCAAGGCCCAGGGGTGGGGTTTAGTTGAGTCAGCTGGGGAACGGAATTGCTTAGTAAATAGGCCTACTTATTATTATTATTATTACTTATCATTATTACTTTACTTATTTTGGCAGAAAGATGCTGGAACATAACTTCACTGACTCCACTAGTGTCAGTCCATAGAAACCAACCGTAATTCTCTATGGATAGGGTCCAGAACCAACGTCTAGACGGGCAGCGACCCAACTGCTCAAGGGCGGGAGGATCTGACGGTGTATGAGTCACGTCACCAGGACCAAAGGACTGGGATGGAAAAAACAGAACCTTTAGAAAAAAACTACCTGGTCACTATTTTCTAACGGTCAGGGAACAACAGTTTTCCCTCCATGACTCTACAGAACTATAACGGGAGAGTGCTTGACGACAGACAGACTTTCCTGTAGAACCGTGAAAGTGTCGCCCTCCCCTCCGACACACTCTGTCGAGCCAATTTCGCCCTTATGTCTGCTCATGAATACACCCCTTAACCCGCCCACACACACACACACACACACACAACACGACACACACACACACACACACACACACACACACACACACACTCACACACACACAGCACACACACACACACACACACACACAGTGCACACAAAAACACGGGCGCACACAAACACACACACACACACACACACACACACACACACACACACACACACACACACACACACACACACACACACACACACACACACACACACACACACACACACACACACACACACACGCCGCTGGGCCAGACACTTTACAGACCACTATAAAGACAGTGAGGAGGGCATCTGATGCATCCACATTTTATTCCATCCACCTAGTCATCATCCAATTAATAGAAGGGGACAGACGCAGACGGGTACCACGCCTGTGCAAATTATAGTGAATAGCCAAACGTTGATTCCAGAATGTATAAAAAAAACCTGCCAAATTCTATCCTTTATGAAAACTAGCTATTCTTAATGTTTTGACGTCATCGCATGTCAAAAAAAGGGCTTCAGCCTTCAGACACGAGAAACTTGAATTGGGCAGGTCTAATATTGGCCTAATTGCGCTTCAACTTTGACAATCCAGTTACACACATACGTTTCTAGATCTTTCACAATTCAGCCTTATTAGAACAAAAGCCTGAGATTATAACATACAGCCAGCAGGTGAAGGGCGAATGTTAATATTTTGGGCGATGGAATGACGATCTCTCCAGCTGTCAAGAGCAGGAACAGTCACGTGGAAACATTTCAGAGAATACAAGCAAATAAGCGCTCGAATTGAGATATCACAAAAAATGCAAAAATGTAGTAGGCCTAGCCTGTGTAGGTTCCGACTTGTTGGCTATAGCGTACATTTGATGACGTTATTTAAAAAGGGAAATCCCCATTTTTGCAGGGAAACGCGAATTTGAAGTTAAAAGATAAAGTGTGCTCCACACTTACCAACAGCTTGCTTCAGAAGATGGCTTTCACCTCCGTGGTGTTGTTTAAACTATATCAAAACAGTTTCTCTGACATAGGCCTATAATTAACTATCCAGAGGTCTGCACATATGCCTCTACCGTCCTGCCTGATGCCTGAATGTGTGGAGGGGGAGAAGCGAGTTTTAGGGAGGAGTTGAGTTTTGTTTTAGGAGACCACACCTCGCTGAAAGACAAGTGCTGATGGGAATCGGGATCCACACCTCGTAGGCCTAAGTAAACTAGTCCTACTCATCCTAGCAGCTCATCCAAAATGTCACGATTTATATTCCTGGAGCACAAGATGTTTCTGGGAAAGTAATTCGTACGTTCAGCTTGGCAACATGTGGAATCGCTCGAAGCTACGGAAAGATGTTTATTATCTTAGTTAAGTTAATGTCGAATGAAAACAGATTGTTTTGTTGTGTACAAAAAAAAAGATCGGTTGGTGCTCCATGATCTGGCCCTCGCTGGACCACTATACAGATACATATTCAGACCACGTGGTCCCCAGCTGACATGTCAACACAACCTTTTCTTATAGTCAGATAACAACAGGCGCCTGATAGCAGACCTACGTTCTGGGTCTTTGTCCTCTTATATCCCTTTGAAACCCACACAGCAGGGGAACTAAAGGCACAACATCTGGTTTCCGATTAAACAAATCGACCATTCAAAGCTTAGCAGAGCATTACTGACACAGAAGACATTGTTGTGGTGGCTGGCCTTAAAACCAAATAAATTAAACAAAGTCACTCAAAAGCTGCCATTTTAGTATAAACCCAATGTTCATGCTGTCTTGACTTTTATCTCTCTTCAGACACACGCACACACACACCCATCCACCCACCCACCCCACCCACACACCCACCCACCCACCCACCCACCCACCCACACACACACACCACACACACCACACACACACACACACACACACACACACACACACACACACACACACACACACACACACACACACACACACACACACACACACACACTGCATGGTAGGACACCCAACTGTTGTTGGTTGGGGAATCCAGTAAAAAACATTTACTGCCATACTTTTACGAGAGAATGATGAATGCCTTTGCTGAGGAGAGGATAATGTTGGTTTCTTTGGCCGGGTTTTAGTTCCACCGAAATGCATAATCAGTGCTGAATATTGTGGCCTACTTTAGAAGAAAAAAAACAAACTGATATAGACCTACATTTTAACACACACACACACACACACACACACACACACACACACACACACACACACACACACACACACACACCACACACACACCACACACACACACACACACACACACAACACACACAACACACACACACACAACACGCGTAGGGTGAATTAGTTCATCATAAGTGATAAATGTTTCCTCTAGTTTTACATTAACTGCCATTACTTGGACAGATGTTTCTGTTGTGTTTGCAGCTAAGGTCAGCCATAAGAGCCGTGGGCAAAAGACATCAATGAAAAGCCATCGAACCTTTAAAGGCATTTTAACGTTTTCACAAAAAACTATTGATGACAAATCTACTAGTGCCATTAAAACGCAGTGGGCAATGAAATTTTTCCTCGTGTGCTTTGGCTTTTACGGCCTTTGGCAGATCTGAGCTGTAATGTCGCCCCCTAATGGTGAGCATTTCCAACCAAACGGCGCGCGCCAGGGTTGGGTGGAAGACCAACTGAGGGTGTCAAGGACCGAGAGCCGGGCTCTTTGTGGCGGGACAACAAAAGCTTGCGGCAGATGGTGGGAAGTCCTCGACGACTTTTAGCTCTGATCTGTGACCGACTACTTTATTCACTCATACTTTTCTTTCAGATTTCTTTTGTGAATTCATCAAGTTGTCAATCACACTCACAGCTGCCGGGCTTTCAGCAGGTCAGCAGGAGGAATTGAGGCAATATATAGGCATACAATAGGAGAGAATTACATTTTTTTTTTTTACATTTTCGAAGCCACCTTTTATTAAATAGTTTTGTCTGCCCTAGGTTTATCTAAGAGGATGTCATCTAATGATTACTTTATGCAATGTAGTGGAATATTTTGAATCCCTTGAATAACGTGACATCCAATCTGTAATAGATTTATTCAATATTTATTCATTATTCCCAAGTTACCAGAGAACATGATAAATCTAGTCTTAACAATCAATATTTTTTTTATTGAGACCTATCATTTAATTTGTCATGTTGTTGCACGGTTGAGGAAGCCTAACAATTTAATATCCAAAAATTACTTTTACTCTTCTAGTAATGTGACAAAAAATGTGATACAACCACTGCAAGTTGTTAGAGAGAAGGTGCAGAGGTCTACTTTAATGAAAAAATGAAATATTTACAAAGTATTACCAAGGTAAAAGCACCACATAATTAAATTAGGAACAGTTGACACAGAAGGTACAAAGGGGTTAGCATGAAGGCCGGTTTATCGTACAGATTTCACACGGAGGCTTTGGGCTCATCCCCTCTTACTGTGAGTAATTTAAAGACAGATGTGTTATTGGAGTGGCCTCAGTTGGGAAACAATATGGCACTTTAACATAACAGGAAGTATTAAAACAAAACAGAAAAAACACAAGATACACAATAAATAAAGTTAGGTAGCAACGACAAGTCCCAGTTAATTTGTTGTTCATTCAGAACTTGGTGAAGTTTCATGGAGTCGACTCATACTCCTGAACCAAGAACTGGTCTCAATCCAACAAGAACTTTATTTTAACACACTAAAACAGGGCATTTCTCCCCCCTTCCTCTGGCGAAACAAAACATAAATAAATCTTCCATTACATCTAAAAGGTGACGCAAATAGCAACAGTAATTTCATTTGGATATGGCACACGAACAGGCCCAAACCGTTCAGTTCATCTTCCATTAGCAGACATTATGTAAACAGGGTACACAAGTAGTGTAGGACATATGTAAGACCTTTCAAGTTGTTCAACCTTTATTATTATGAGAATGGCTAAACAGCAAGAGCAAATCGAACAGCCATGTAGGAAACAAAAAAACATAAACGGTAAATTGGTAGAAAAATTAGTCACGTCTTTTTGGCTGAAATGTTTTGTCGTGGTAAAGGTAGGACCTCTCAGTTCACTGAGGTCTAGATGCACTAGGACTGGGGGGTGGTGGAGGGGGGGGGGGCGCGTTCCAAACCTCGTGCACGCTACACTAGCATGCTAAACGTGATTTTTTTTTTATTGAATTGTAGTAGCAAAGCCTGGTTGTGTGGGCTCTCCACACACACACAACCGTTTCATGCTTCGTTTAATCCAGTGCCAAATAGGATTTGCACCAAGATATCGTTAAAAACAATCTTCACCCAGAGACCTATATCTGTGATATTCGACCCCGTCAGACATGTCATTAAGCCGTTTGTTGGTTTATGTGGAAATGTTTCGTATGGTCTGCAAACTTTACGTGTGCTTATAAAGCTATGATTCTAGTCATGAAAACAATCATTTTGGCCACCACATATGTGTGAGAATCATTCAACTGCAGTTTGCTGAAGGTAAACATGATAGTATGGCTTCTAGGATTCACTCCCTACATTAAACAAAAAAAAAAACAACGTTAAAAATATTGCCTATTCTATTCATCTGAATTCTCGATTTTGACCACTTCTGTTCTCAGAGTCCATGACCTTGTATGAGCTGTAATGGAGGGAGGTTGTATTGTGAGATTTCCACAGTGTCCTACAACTACCAGATAAAATATCGGATCTACCCTAAGGGGGTTAAGGAAGCACAGGAGGGCTGCCCTATAGAACAGACACAACGTTCCATGATGACAGTGATTAGGACAAGGCAAAGACAGCAGGGAATACAAGCTAATAATTCATTATCAGGAGAACAAACAGGATCAACGAATGAACAATAAATAGTCCACAGTGTACGTCTGCTGCATTCGAGGTCAAAAGGTTAAAGGTTATATCCAAAAGGGGAGGCATCCATTTGGAGGGAAATTTGTGGTGTGAGATGTGGGGCTGAGAGTGTGTGCTGCATGTCTAAATGTGTGTTACCACATTTATGTAAAGTGAGTGTGTGTTTATTATGATTGTACAAATGCATGTTTGTGTGTCAGGGTTCAGGTTGTTAACAAGGGTCATTTTCATTCACTCATTGACATGAGTTGATGACTTTCTTAACTGTACAAAACGCAATAGTGAAAATTGGGCTGAAATGATCATTATTATGTCTGCTTATTTTTTGAGGAGTCGTGTAGGCTGTTTCACGACCAGATTCCTCGGTAAAAAATACAACTATCACATACTACAGGAAAATACCGGTTCAAACATCTGCTTTAAACCCAGGACTAAACGATAAATAAATTATTGTCAAGAATAAATTATCTTATTACACGTCCCTTCTTCGCCTTTGTGTTTGTGTGTTTGTGTGTGTGTGCATGCATACGTGTTTTGTTATGATGGCGATTGGGTGTGTTTTATTGTGTTAAAGGGTTAGGGTGTGTTTATGTGAAGTTCCCTGTTTGTTTTGCATGTGGATATGAATCAGCGCATTAAGATGACTCAGGGCATTAAGATGTGCATGTATATGTGTCTGTTTGAGAGAACAAAGATGGCTGTATGTGTGCGTCAAGATGCCCGTGTGTGTGTGTGTGTGTGCACGTTAAGATGCCTGGTGTGTGGTGTGTTGAGATGCTGGTTGTGTGTATGTGTGTGTTGAGATGCTTTTGTGTGAGTTGTGCGCATTGAGATGCCTGTGTGTGTGTTGTTGAGATGATGTGTGTGTGTGTGAATGATGTGTGTGTGTTGTGCGTATTAAGATGCCTGTGTGTGTGTTAAGATTTCCTGTGTGTGTGGTGTTTGAGATTGCCTGCATTGTATGCATGCGTTAAGACGCCTGTGTCGTGTGTCAAAATTGCCATCGGTGTGTGTGTTAAGATGCCAGTGTGTGCGTGTGTGTGCGTGTGTGTGCGTGTGTGTGTGTGTATGTGTGTTACGATGCCAGTGCGTGTGTGTGTTGAGATGCCAGTGCGTGTGTGTTGAGATGCCAGTGTGTGTGTGTGTGTTGAGATGCCAGTGTGTGTGTGTGTTGAGATGCCAGTGTGTGTGTGTTGAGATGCCAATGTCTGTGTGTGTGTGTGTGTGTGTGTTGATATGCCAGTGTGTGTGTGTGTGTGCTAGGACTGCTCTGCGTGGTGGGGCTCCGGGTACTCCTGCTGCCGGTACATGAAGGTGAGCAGGAAGAGCGCCACGTCGTAGGAGCACCAGTAGGCCGTGTGGGAGGTCACCGCCGTCAGGTAGCGACTCTCCACCATGCCCTCCCGCAGCTCGAAGTCCACGCGCTGCTCCAGCTCCACTGGGAACACACACACACACACACACACACACACACACACACACACACACACACACACACACACACACACACACACACACACACACACACACACACACACACACACACACACACACACACACAACGTCAAATCCCACAGTGACCCACATGGACAACACTCGTTTTCTGTCTCTAAATCATTTTGCTTAAAATTTCTGCTTGTAATGCGACCCTTATGTTTCCCACCGGAGCCCTCGAGGAGGGACCCCCGTTCTGCGTTCCTTCAAAAGGTTTCTGACTTGTTAACGATGGGAGATTTTTTCTTGCCTTTTAGGGGGGCTACAGTTAAGGAGTGTCATAAATACATGGCATATCAAGCCCTCTGTGACTAACTGTGATTAGGGATATAAAAACACAAATGACCTGACACAATGGCATAACACATGACGCATGACGTCACGCAATGACGACAAGTGATGACGTCATCATATGCCTGAACCGCTCAGGTTTAATCACACGGCGCTCCACAGTGACAGGTCTGTGAGGAATAATCACAGTTCTGGAAGTCTCGTGAGCTCTGCGCGGTCCTTCTCTGCGGTCCAGGGTCAGGAGAAAAGCAGCGGCCCCCTCCTCCCCAAAGCCCTGAGCATTTAGCTCCCAGCACCTCGCGCTAAAGCTGGCGCTGCCTCATGTGGATGAAAACCATCTCTCCGGGTCGTCATTAGCACACTGGGATTCAGGTCCAGAAAACCCCCCCCCATACTTGGTTTTTCCAAAAATGACAGCGATGTATCTCATTTGTGGGTTTCTGCGAGTCATTAAATCAATCTCCCTTGAGAACTTCATAGTGAAGAATGAAACACAGAGGATTTCTCCTCAATGGTCTGAGTAAGATGATTGGGTGATGTTATGGTCAGCCGGACTCCACACCCACCTGAGGTGCTGTCCAAAAATGGCCGACGGAGAACGGACACATGATAGGCTCCGCCTCCTTCTGCTCCCTCCTCTTCCTCTTCAGCTCCAACAGCAGCACTCCTCTGCTCCGCCCCCCTCCTCCTCCCCTGACCCCTCCACA
Organism: Melanogrammus aeglefinus; assembly: GCA_900291075.1. Classification (NCBI taxonomy): domain Eukaryota; kingdom Metazoa; phylum Chordata; class Actinopteri; order Gadiformes; family Gadidae; genus Melanogrammus; species Melanogrammus aeglefinus. Next base: position 376,161 of record OLKM01000201.1, read on the forward strand.
CTCCCTCCCCTCCCGGGGCTCCGCACTCCAGGTCGGACGCTCCTCCTCCAGCCTCCCACATTGGCCGCTGGAGCGGGGAAAACCGGGAGAAGAGGATTCACTGATCCCCTTCCGATGCTCGCAGCGCCTGAGCCGCGACAAGAACAATAGTTTAATAGCCAGAATGCATTACTTAGATTGGCTTCAGATGACTACATGACTCTACAGGATTTGCAGCGCCTGACACAATTCTGATATAGTTTAGTATTTTTAGTAGTAGTTGTTTATATTTATAGAAAAATAGAAATGTAAGAGAAACAGTACCTGGATTGAGTTTTATTTAATAAATTATTTTGTTTAATAAAACAATAATTTAATTACATTTTTATTAAATTTGCAGCACATCGTACAAATATATGCATAAATAATAATTATATTTATATGAATAATTGACACTCAAATTAATATAACATTATTATTCAATTAGATGAACTACACTGCCACAATATAATTTTAGGCTACGTTAGGCAATTTGTAGGAAGCAGCCAGAGTGAACAACATTTTGAAAGTGTCCAACCAAAAAAATTCCCAGCCCTACCTTCAGGCCATCCCTCAAAAGCTACTCCCCATAAACATGAGTCTAGCTCATTTGCGTAAGCAGTAGGTCTTCCAAGCCTTGTAGAAGACACCAGTCATGCGTGCGTGCAGTTAACCGGGTAGGTACACAGACAGCTAAGATTCCAGTACTTTCATTCAAGCCGAATAAAATAATTAAACAATCTCATGAAAGGCCTGCGAAGATAACACTTGTTTTTTGTCACAACATTTCATTTAATAATTGCCGTCAGGATGTTATGATCAATTCAACAAATAGGACAAAAAATAATTCTAAATAAATTGCTATTGCAATGAATCCAACCATCATATGTGTCTCTCTCTGTCTGTGTGTGTGTCTGTCTGTGTGTGTATGTATGTCTAGCAGTCAGTCCGATCTCCTCGTCTATCTATCAGTCACTGTAGGTGTCTCGTCTCATCATTAAGGGGCAGGATTCCGGGTTCAAAAACCAAGGTCCACAGAATACCTGATCCAGGTCATAGGAATACCATATCGTAGTTCTGCACTGACCCGCCATCTTAAACAGTAAGCGGTCAGTCTTTCTCTATCGTGTGTGATCTACACTCATCCACGTAGCTGGCACTTTCCCATGCTAATGATACATTTTTTAAGATATTAAAGCATGCCTACAGTTTTTTTATTTTTAATAATTTAGATATAAAAGTAAATTATATACACACGGAAACTAATTATATTTCTCATATTTTTATTGAGATCATACAGTGTCTTTTTCAGTGTTGCTCTACTCTACCACTCACCCATGAAGCTGGCCTTTCCAGGCTGGGTGATGGACTCTCCGTAGTGCCTGCGGGCCTCATGGGGAGGGGAGGTGCAACCGGGCTGGGCACAGCGCTGTCCGAGTCCGAGATGGAAGTGCTTCATTCCTCAGAGGGTTGATCAGTGTCGGCCGCCCGTGTATGTGGTCTTAGGGCGTTGGTTGACTGTGTTTATACCTGGGGTTCAGTGAACCAAGTAGCGTGGCAAAGCAGATTTTTATTAATATTTTGCATAAAAATATGCATGACATGAAACTTAAGCCTACACAATGCAACTTTTCTACGGCAGCCCAATTACTCCATTAAAAAATATTTGGACTAGAAAAGTTCCTCAAAACAGGATGATAGGATAGAGGTAACAGGTACACACAGTGCAGGTTTAACACACAACACAACATAACACACTTCCAGAACATCCGAAGGACTGCCTCAACACCTTTATACTTTTCAAATAGAGGTAGCATTTTTTTACTACTGTTACATTTCATATACTTCTTAACTGTGTACCTTCTCTAATTTAAAGGTTCTCTTTGGTTGTATTTTGCTTCATTGATTCGTCTTTGCATTAATGTGCTTTCTCATGTGACTCCTGCCTGGGTAAAGGTATTCTCGAACAGCCTTTTGTGGTTTCAAGGGCGGTATTATAAATAATTCTGCACTGTGTGCAAAGTGTCCACGTGATAACATCATGCCTTATACCCTATCCAAGACCTTACAGCTGTTTTGCTTCTACTTAACCTCCTCTTTCTGAGAACCTAAACTCATAAAAGGACTTGTGGACTTCAGTGATTTCCGCTCTTGTTCTGAATTAGGAGGCACTTTATTGAGATGTTTTGGCTGTGGATCTCTGAGACATAAACATTGTAAATCCTAAAAGGTCAATATCAAGTATAATAGTTCAGCTTTTGTACTTTACTTGAGTCCTTCTGTAATTGGATAAAACTATTCTGACCTATGGCTACATTTACCTTAACCAGGTTAGGTATACCGAGCTTGTGAGTGATGCATTATTTATGCTATTATGCCAACGGTTTCATATTATGAAAAGAACCAACCTCTTGAAAAAAATCTATAAATAATAATGAAGTCCAGCACGTGGAACGAGAGACAACAAAGAAAGTGTGTTCCTGATATCCCCACTGCTCGTCAACAGGTCAAAGATCGTGGGTCTGACTTGTAGACCATAATTGGGTTTGGCAGCACTGCATAGTGCTAGAACACAGCATTACATAGCATTAGCACTCACCAGTTTGATTTGGACAGGTGCAACGTTTACTGTAGTGCTTCAAAACGAGGGGCTCCAGTCTGTATGCCTGGAACATAAACAGCCTCACTGATAAACAACCAGACCACATCAAGAAATAAATATAATAATAATAAATCCATCCCCTCCCTCCCTCCTCTATTTTAATATATTTTACATCAGATTATGGGATTTATGGGATTGTTCCACATTAAGTTTAAATGTGAGGTATTCATCATCCATGAACTCACTCACATATATACCCTCCCGCCAACACCCTTGAAAGCGGTCTGTCCCCGTTAGCTGTACGAGCTCTCTCCCTGCCGGCTCCTTATCTGTACCCTAGTGTGGTGATTTATTTTTGCCCTCACCACAGGGTCGGTGGGGTGGAAGATGTTGAAGAGGCGCTGGCAGATGGACTTGGGCAGGATGTGGTCCTGGGTGCCTAAGATCCCGGGCCGGATCCCGCGCAGAGCCAGGAACACTGCCAGCGGGGAGCCCATGCAGAAGAAGTTCTCCACCTGTTCAGCAGGTGGCAGAGCAGACGTCACCACGCAGGCCCCGGCACCGGGGGGGTCTGGGTCCTTAATCCTGAGCTGTTCCAACGTCTTCTTGTGAGACATTCTTTTAGTTGAGGATTGTTCAGAAATTGTACCGATGTCAAATCTGTCCAAGGAGCTGGGCCCTGGTCCGCTTAACATGCACCGTGTTAAACCTGCACGGATCAACTCATCCCTCTACGCTTCCTATAGCTACACAACACTTCCTATAGCTTCTCAAACACTTCTTATAGTTACTCGATGCTTCATTTAGCTACTAAACACTTCCTACAGCTACACAACACTTCCGATAGCTACTTAGCGCTTCCTTTAGCTACTCAAACACTTCCTATAGCTACTGAATGCTTCCTATAGCTTCTCTACTTCCTATAGCTACTCAATGCTTCCTATAGCTACTCAACGCTTCACGTAGCTACTCAAACACTAATTATAGCTCCACAACCCTTCCTATAGCTGCTTAACCATTTTTGTAGTTTTCATTTTCATTGTATGCGAATTTCAAAATCAATTTACCATAGTCCGTAAAGCCAGAAAATCGTAAATCTTCTGCCAAGACTCTAACCTAATATAAGGTTAGAGTCTAGTATTTTCTACCTTCTATTGCTTATAACCAAAAGCTATCCTGATGTATCATTATTCTACTTTTCCGTCCCTGCAGAATAACAATGGAATTCACTTACCAAGACATCTGGACCGATCTGGGTGGGATAACTGAGCACTTAACAGGAAATGGAGGTGACTGGAAAGACTTCATAACAACAACAACCACCACAACACAAGACATTACCTTGAATTTCAAGGCTGGGACAGCCTCAAACGAAGAGGTTTGTAAACCCTGGAACTGGTCTTCCAGGTCCCTCAACCTGAGAGAGATTTAAAGACAAAACATCCATAACAAATTACAACCACTGAATAAAAAACGTTGCTTAATCACAAGTTCTACTCCCAATCAGTAGATTGCGCAATCCTTCAACAAGGACTAGCTAAAGCTGATACAAGATATAGCTCTAGTAGGTGAATGTAATATTCACATGCACAAAAGAGGTATGTAATAATATCTATAGGACTATTTTTTAAGTCCCCTAAATTGAATCACCCTGACCCGCTTTTCCCAACATTGGTATTCAGGACCCCATTACTTGCCTGGTATGTATACCAGAGTTGCAAGACTTCTAAGCAGTAAGATATTTTATGATAATCTTTTTCAAAAGATTTGAAAGTGCTTAAAGACATGATTCACTAAGTGATTTTCACAAAAAAGAAATCACAACATTTGGGGTTGCATTTGGAGGTGTCAGACTTCCAAAAAGGAGTGACTAACATGGTTCCTAAAATATGTGTATCACTTCTATTCAGAGATGTATAGTGTAACGGTATAATGTATAACTGTTGTCATTTCATTGCCTCATTAGTGTTTTTCTTTTCTTTAAGTATTTTCTTTACATTAAAGTCAACATATGTTTCTGTGACCATAATGACCACGGTCATAACGATCAGAGTGAGAGTCGTCATAACGAGAAGGATGACATCCTAACAAAGAAAAACACGTGTTCTGCAGCGACCCGGGTTCGAACCCTGGCCGTGGTCATTTGCTGCATGTCCACCCCCCCCCCCCCCCCTCTCTCTCTCTCTCTCCATCTCACTCTAGAGTTAAGTATAAAAGTGCAAAAAAATAAATAGTCAAAAAAACATGAAAGAGCGTGTGTGTCCCCCACTGCCCTGGATCCGCCCTGAACCAGTTCACCTGCAGCCGTACCGGAGGCGCGTGAGGCGCAGCTGCTCCTGCAGGTGGCGCTCCTCGTGGCTGGGCCAGCGCGCGCGCGTCTCCTCGGGGTCCGGGGCCTCCTGGTGGTGGAAGCGCACGGGGTCCCAGCCCGTCATGATGTCGAAGGTGATGACGACGCAGCCAGCGAGTGGGGACACGAGATGGACACCTTGCCCGCTCTCCTGGGAACTCGGGGTTGCGGGTGCAGAAGAGTGTGTAGAGGCGGTTCAGCTCCAGCGTGAGGCCCCGCGTGATCTGCACACACACACACACCACACACACACACGCACACAGATGAAGACTCGTGCAAGTAGACACACACACACACACACACACACTGACACACAGACAGATGAAGACTCGTACAAGTACACACACACACACACACACACACACACACACACACACACACACACACACACACACACACACACACACACACACACACACACACACACACACACACACACACACACACACACACTTCTCTAACAGAATTACTCTAAACTACAAACCGCTAACCCTTCAGTTGATACAGTTCAGGAAGCGAGCAGTAGTACTGAGAACCTCTGACCTCGTCGCGGTACAGTGGGCTGGTGTAGTACATGATGTCCATGGCGCTGCTGTTGAGCATGTCCCGCAGCCCACGCACCTTGTCTGGGGTGATGGAGTCCACCGTGTCTACAGGAGGGACACCACACAAGACTGACCCGGAGGAACAACGCAACACAGCACAGCAGTGTGTCTGGGGTGATGGTTTTGTCTACAGGAGGAGGGCAACAACTAAGACGACGACACTACTTAACATGCAACACGTCAAAAAGCAGTTTGGAAGTTGATGGAGGGGAGGGAAGTCAAGGGGTGGAGGGGAGAGGATTGGGTGGTGAAGTTTAGAGCAGCAGATGAGTGGGGGATGGATGGAGTGGAGGTGGAATAAAGGTGTGTAGGGGGAGTGAAAGTGAGGGGTGGCAGAGGTGGGGGGTACCTCCGTCCAGGGACAGTTTAGACCTCCACTCTACAGGGAGGAACTCCACGTGTTCGGTGGTCCGATTAGAGAAGTGCTTCTCCTCCATCTTCCTGGCAGCGTCTCGCATCCTGAGGACCAAAAACACAGAATACACAACCGCTAGAGCCGAGTACACTATACAAAGACACAAGTACAGAGTACGAAGTACATAGTAAAGAAGTACATAGTATACATAGTTGACAAGGGTGAGTGGAGGTCACACATGATGGAGAAAGACAGACTGACCGCTAACTGTCTAGTATCTACATAAGATCTACAAGGAGCTAAAACACGACATGGTATTCCTTTGACATGGATAAGGTATTCTTTGGACCTTGGTGAACCCAGAGTCCTGCCCCTTCAAACACCGACGAGATGAGACACTGACTGATTCAGTGCCTGAAGGATAGATGAGGAGACAGACTGACAGACAGAGACAGACAGACAGACAGAGAATATTGACAACAGAGATATGGATAGAGATACAATAAGCACAAATACAGAATATGGTCCACCAATACACAGAACAGTCAACAAAGTACTGAATACAGAGAGTAAACAGCGGCATGCACAGTCTCGTATTGGCTGTTCTCAGATGGATAAACTCAAAAATATCCAATCAGATAAAGAAAGAGTTTCAGCCAATCGGATCCAGCCAAGAATCTAGTTAGTAACTAGTGAACGTACATGCTGGTGTTTCTGATGATGCGTCCCTGGTCCATCTTCTGTCCGATGCCGTGGACCACGAACACAATGTGGGTGGTCTCCGGGGGCGTGTCCTCCGGGGCCGCCTCCTCCACACAGCCCCGGTGGAGGCGTGTGCCACTGCTCGAGGCTGAAGACATCACAGTTACATTCCATTAAGTTACATGGCAGAAAAATGTAACTGCATTGAGTTATATGGCATTAATGACATTGCATGAAGTTACCAAAAATCCTTCAAGTTACATTTTCCCAAAGTTACATTTCTTTAAGTTACATTTCATTAAATTAATGCATGCACGTGTACATGCGATTAGCATTGGCGGCTAACATTTGGACCAGCCCAGTCTTTGGGTGACGGTGCGGGCGATCTTGGAGGTGGTGGCGTCGCTGTACAGGTAGACCTCATCCACACCGTGCCAGTCCACATGACTCCTGCTCAGCTTCAGACTGTGAACAGCTGGGGGGGGAGAGGCGGAGAGGGGAACAGTGAGATAGAGAGAGAGATTGAGAGACAGATAGAGAGAGGAGCAGGGAGTGGGACCGAGACGGAGAGAGTGAGCGAGTCGGACAAAGGGAGAGAGGGAGATGGAGACGCGGGTCAGAGAAAGAGATAGAGGGCAAATGTAATTTAAACAGAGAAACATCCTCGGTCAGACCTAATTATAAAGCAGCTACACCTCAAGTGGGATCATAGTCACATGATCCAAAGTGTGCATGTGTGCATGTGCACAGCTGTGTGTGTGTCTACACAGCAGACAACAGGTCATACTATAGAATTTCATCACAGGTGAGTGCCGGTGTGTCCCATTAGTTGAGCTGTAGCAAAAACTTAAAGCCACCTGATTTGCTTAGTGACCGTGTTCTGAAGAGAACGGTTCCTACATTCGTAACAAAAGAACAAGCACACTCGCAGACCGACACACACACACACACACACACACACACACACACACACACACACACACACACACACACACACACACACACACACACACACACACACACACACACACACCCTTAACATCTTTCTGTCTGTTTATCTCTATACCTAGCCGAAGCAGTTGTTGGTCCCTCTCTCGATCTCTATCTCGGTGTCGTTGTCTACCTCTTTCCCCCTCCAATATCTCTACCGCTCCCTTTCTCACACATTAATCTTTTCAGTTATTCCCGAAATAGACACAGACACACTCACTCACACACTCTCTCTCTCAGGCTATATTTGGAATGACGAATGAGAGAATTTAAACTTAATCTCTGTACTGTTAGTATGCAGTAGAAGTCATATGACTCTCGGCACCTTATTTAACATCTCCAACATCTCCTCAAAGCTGTTATAAAAGGTGTTGCTTCTGGCACAGAGGGGGTGACACTTTTAGCACTTCACTTTCAGGTGTCAATTAATGTACGTGCCAATAAGGCACATGACAACAAATATTGTGAAAGACATCTGTTCTTGTTTGAACATTGCCAAAGAAATGGAGCATTATTGTTCCAAGCATTGCATTGTAAACTTAAGTGTACTAACTAGTGGTTGTGAAGTATCTCTAACTCTGACTTCTTACTGATAGCAACGCTTTGATTAACTCCCTAGTCACGACCCAGGTATACTCCCGGCTACATTTAATTTCCTCTCTCATTCAACCGGGTCTTCCTTCACCGTCCTCTCCATTCAACGCACACTAAAAGCCCAGGAATATACAACAAAAGGATAGGAACGAAATGTTGAAATTATAAAGGTCACCCTGTCAACGCCAAGCAATAACTTTCTCTCTCTCCCCCGCCCCCCCCTCCAGCCACAGCCCTGCATCTTCTAGAACTGGCAGGCAAAGCCTCCGTCCATCTGTCCTCTGAGTCCGACCTTTGACCCTCACGCCCCCTCACACCCTCCTCCTCACCGTCCTTGGTCTCTAGCGCCGCGGCCGCTGCGGCCGTCGCTATGGCGGCCGCCTCCTCCGGCTCGTAGGTGTCCCGCATCTGTTGCCCCCGGAAACGGGCCAGGTGCTCCAGCTCGATGGCGTCGCTCTCGTCTTCCTCCAGAGGCAGCCAGGTGCAGTCGATGAACCACTGGCCGCGCATCACCGGGATACGGTCTTGTTCTGCACACACACACACACACACACACACACACACACACACACACACACACACACACACACACACACACATGAAGATGTATTGTAGTGCTGTTTGTAATGCTGCCGGCACACTGCTATCGAGCAGAACAAGCAACCCAGCCCAGATGCACAAACCCCTATGTAGCCATTAATGCCAGTTCCAAGGAGATATGGTCTCATGGTTAGGGTAAAAGGTCAAGGACCCCCTGTGTCCTTAGCAAGAGGCTTGAACGCCCTTCATGATTCCTTCATGACTTAATAGTTTTTTCATTCACTATTGATCTTGAAACAAGAAGCTGCTACACAACTAACTTATAGGTCAATACGTTTCTACAGATAACCTACCTGTAGGATATTGGATACCTAAGTAGACTGCAGAAATGGGGTATCGACCCAGCTGAGAGTCACATGTAATAGATTGTAGTAGCTTACTGATAAAGAAAATAAACAGCAGTTCATCGTGTATGAGATGCTGTAGTGAATTGGTTTAGCGCAGTAATGCTGGCAATGCAGTGTAAACAGTATACGCAGCATTGATGGAAAGCCTAGATAAAGTAACTAGTCTCCTAGCATCACAATTTGAGGAGCAACATTCTTACGGTTCCAATAGACGGGGTAGCATTCCTTCTCCTTGACGTCCACCTCGTACAGCCCCCCTCGGACGCACACCGCTTCCACGTTGACGCCGTTTCCGTCCACAATCCTCTCATCCGAAACGGAACCGCGTTCCGCCGCAGCCGGGTCCGCTTGAGCGGCTGCCGCCTCTGTTGACGCGTTCTCCACTTGCAATTTCGGTCAAGTCCAGCTCTGCGTCAGAAGGGACGCGTCGCTTAACCTTGTCTGGGTTTAACTCGCAAAAGCGCCTGTAAATCTTCTCGATTTTTAAAGAATCATGCCCGACGAAAGGCTTCCAGGTCCTCTTGTCCTCTTTGTAGAACCAGCGGACCTCCTCGGGTCCCAGCTCCGTCACGACCTCCCCGCGCTGTCTGGAACTGTTGGACCGGTTCCGTTTCTTTGTGCTCACGCTCCCGTCACTTTCCGTGTAGTTTGAGTCCACGTCCAGATATCCCGTGGCGGACTCTGGATGAGAGTGGTAGCCCGAGTACTGCTCCTCCACTAGGCCCATCAGAATGCTATCGTGCTGGTCCGCTCGGATCAGCGGCAGGTGTCTGTCCAAGACGGGCTGCACGGAGTCCATCTCCCCGTGGATTGCCATCGGGTCCTCGTAGCAGGACACAAACACATCATTTGCCATATCCCAGTCATTACTGCTGACCGAGTTGTTCTCAGATCTCTGTTGACGGATAGCCGATGTATCATTTAAATTGCTCATGACTTGACAAAAATAATTAACCCGCCGCAAGCTGAAGGGTCGCGAGGGTCAGCACATACATCAAAACGGAATGGTACTTTAATGATGATGGTGATGATGCGTCTACAGTGGAGGGATAAGCGTCTCACACGAGCAGTCCTCGCTCTGTCTCCGCAGCTGGCACCATCCGAGTGCCGTGTTTTAATGTTGATTTCTGATCAACATTAGATAGTAGAAATGCATTACCCGAAATGTTGTATGTGTTCCATTTTCTGTCGCTGTTCGCCAGTCTTCGGCCCCCCCTGTCCTTACGCGAGTTGTTAGTGCTGAAATCAATGGCAGCTAGTAGGTAACGTTAAGTGCTCCTCCCAAATGCTCAGCTTCGCGTTTGCGCCTGATTTGGACCTGCGGGCCACCGTGCGTGGATGTTGTCAACTGTCATGGACGTCATGGATGTAGTTGATCCGTATTTCACCACTAAATCGGATTAATCCGTAGCTAAATTAACGAGAAAATGGCTGCTGTGTTTCTAGTAACGTTGTACGAATACTCCCCCACCTTCTACATTAGTGTCATCTCGTTGTGCTTCGTGGTTACGGCCGCTATGGTGCTAGGCTGGTAAGTCACCTCTTGTGTACGTTTCTGGCCGAAAGGGCTGCAATGCGATGATCAAGAGAACTCGATACAATTTAAAGTAAATTAATGTTGCTGCTAATCGCATTGTTTTATTGCTTTTATGATGACTACAAAGTTGAGGGGGATGGCGTACAATTCGATGATGTCGCCTCCTCATATACACATTAAGAAACTAATGTGATCATTATTCAACCATGTTTAACTCGTTTACCATTCAACTATGGCAAATAATAGTTGAAAATTGTCACCAACCCTGTTTACTTGTTATTTTATTAGGCACGTATGAAATTTACTCCGAATTAAGACCTATGTCCCCCTTATCCAACAGGTTTGGGTTTGACGTACCGGTCATCCTGCGCAGCACCGATGAGACGGAGTCAAATCTGCCGACCCCAGAAAAGAAAATGGTCCAAGTGACCAACCCTTTCGCTTTGGAATTGGGGTCAGGCCCGTCATCTGTCAGTGGTAGGAGACTTGATTGTTTTGATCAGCATCATCTGCTATTGTTGTCCTCTTAAACCTCTTGAGACATTTGATCATCAATATGATTCTCTATAACAATTATTTTCCTGGTACGGGGGAAGATTAATAGAAACTGCGCCACTTACCTCTGCAGTAATAAAAGCTTCAACCAATACGATGTTTATATTGATTATATATGCGTTACCTTCGTCCTCCAGAAGGGGTCGCAGTGCGGCCTCGCTGCCTGGAGCCCTGCGTGCTGAGCTGCTTCTGGGGCTGTGGGGTGAACGCCCTACAGGGGGCGCTGCAGTCCCACCAAAACGGCCCCAGGCTCAGCATCCCCCGGCTCTTTGAGGAGGCCCTCCACTTCCAGTACCACCACTGCCAGACCTTCCAGTATCTTGACAAACACCCTCAATGCCATGAAGCCATACATAGGGGTGAAGAGGTTGGCATTTAGTGTTCAGGCAGGCTTTTATCCATAGGCTGTATGTAATAGTTTAAACCCCAATGTCACCAGACCACCTGTAGGCATGCTATAGAAATATGCAAGTCTTTTTTCAGCTAAATCACAAAAAACATGAAAAATATATTTCTTCCCACATTATAATCATCTTACACCAGAAATAGATATTCTTAGCTGAACAAATGGTCTTTATTCCGATCATTCCGGCCACGCTCTTCCTCCATGCTAGCGTTCTTTAACCCCACGCCGCAGAGTTGACGGTGACGACACAGAGGAGCACCACACACAGATGCCCGCCGAACTGGGAGTCCAAGACTTGGGCCTGTTGCCCCGGGAACGCTACCCGCTGGTGGCGGTGCTGACACTGGCAGAGCCTGAGGCCAGGGAGGCCTACAACATAGTGGGTACCGGGGGCGACCCCACAACATAACATCACAGTAGGGTTTGTTTGGACCATATTGTAACTGAGGGTTAAACTGTGAGGCAAGAGGAATGCATTGATATTGAAACCTTCAAACACAAAGGTCACTCAGAGTGCAAAGGTCATTCATTCACTAACATAGGCAGGGATTAAATGTACTGTACCGGTGTTTCATATTCATTCAGTATCTCTCTGTACCACAGGTTGAAGTTGCACAATCCACCTGTTCAATACATGTATTTTTCTTTCTTTTTAGGTGTCTAGCGTCACCGTGATTCACGTCCCCGATAAGTCGTACAGTCTTTCCACGCGAACCCTCTTCCAATACCTCCTGACCACTCAAGGAAACATGTACGAGTTAAAGGCAAGTTGTAGCATCACAGAAATGTACATCAATTGCATTGACCATCAGGACTTGACACAAGTTGCCGCAGTTCTACTTTCTATGACCTGTAATCCAACATGAATAAAACCAATCACAAATACACATGCAGTGACATGGGATCACCAGAAGTGATGCTGTTCCTCTTTAAAACTCATGGAAAAAGCTTCTCCATTCTGTAATTCAACCCAAACAACTGCTGCAGTGACATTGGTTTCACCAGAGGGTGCCGTTTCCTCAGTTTAATACCATCCACTCTTATCCGTAGCCCCTCTTCATGTCGGGGGAAGGAGCCGGACCCTCAACTGGACCCCTGGACCCCAACCAGAGGGTCCCACCCCAAGCGACACCACAGGCCACAGCGGCGCCAATCGACGGCGAACCATCTCCCGCGGCAGTCGATGACAACGATGAAGACAACGTCGACGAGGAGGAGGAAGAGGAGTGGCGCGAGGGGAAGGGCAGAGACTGTGTGGTGTGCCAAAACGGCGCCATCAACCGCGTGCTGCTGCCGTGCCGACACGCGTGCGTGTGCGACGTCTGCGTGTCGCGCTTTCAACACTGCCCCATCTGCCGCGCGTTCGTCATGGAGTCCTTTGCGCTGTCGCAGGAACCCAGCGCCATGCAGACGCACTGACAATATCAGCCCTGATATGACTGAATGTAGATATTAATTTATTAACCCGGGAGGTCCTCGTTATCTCAAATGAAGGTGGTTTTACGTTGAAGTTACTTCAGCTTATTTTAGTTGTATACCAAATATACAAGATCTTGTATTATATTTCAGAGTGAAATAATTTATCGTCGTATTTGTCTGCGCTATTGGCTGCTGTTTTACCTCACGACTGTTTTTGTATTCGTTCAGCATGGTTTAAAGTACTGTGGTGGTTGACCGTTAAGATTGTTGAAAATATTGTGTTCTTAATGTTCTAACCCGGTCTGTTGATTTCAGTGTGTACAACGATTGCATTGCCTATGGTGTAAATATGCCTATTCTGAAATAGGAATGATTTTTTGTGGAACCTGCTGCACATTACTGAAATTAGGTTGATTGAAACCCCCTGGTCTAGATTTTGACTACTGAAATTTGATCAATGTGATATTTATAATGCTTTAGCTTTGAGTCCAGGAAAGCAAAAGACATCTAATACCCCAGAAAAATATACAAAATAAATGGTTATTAAAACCTTTTCAGCCAATCACTGCATAAATGAGATATTACATTCATAGGTTATCAATAAACATATAAAAACGTATCCCTCTATCTGGTTGAGTAAGCTTTTTAATTCAACTGCAAAATAATGTCTAACAATTTAAAAAGTCAACTAGAAAAACAATCTTGTGATACTTACCCATTTGGCACCCATTTAAAATAGTTTGTTTTGAAATGCCGTCTTGTATAAAACATTTGCCTTGAACAGAATTCAGGTAGTGAGACAGACGCAACATGTGTATTGGTTAAAAGCGTCTGCTAAATGCCCTAAATGTATCTCAGCAGGGTGGGCTGTGTCCAGTGTCTGTTGTGTAGATCTGACCAGGAGCTGTCTGAATGACATCATTGGTCTGTCCTGCCTGGAGGTCAAAGGTCAGGTGACCCTGGCATTCATCCTTGTGAATCCGAGAGGACCAATCCCGGTCTGGTTCTACCAACGAAATTATGAAAACGGTATCCATAGCAACACAAAAAAGTTCAGCAGAGGTCATAATCAAATGGTTGATTTCAACGGTCGAGTCAAGCTGCAGTCTCACTTAAAGAATTTGAACTATAAGTCCATTAAACAATAAATAATAATCCATTCATGTTTGAAAAAAAAAAAGAATGAAGTCAATGACAGTTAGACTGATTAATTTCAAGCAGAGGCTGGAAGAACAGCCGATCGTTGACGGCACACCTAGTCTGGTGCTGATCTTGTGAGGTACTGTGGGGGACTAACCAGTGGATTTCAAGTAGGCCTTGTGAGGACACGTGTGCTATTAACTCACTAGCAGTACATTAAATAGAAAAAGATAAGCTAAAACTTTGCCACCAGTAAACAAAATCTTTTTCCGATCCTTAAGTTAACTAATCAGTCCTGCTGATTTGGTTTGTTCGTTAAGTGAACAAAACCTAGACTCAATACAAAGCTCATAAATATCACTAATTGCAGGTTATCAAATGAATGCGAGTGGGTGCTGGGTGGAAACCAGACCTGCCACTTTTTTAAGAGGCACCAAGGCAGGAACCTGGAACCAAGCCTGAACAAGTTAGTCAGGCAGTAAACCTCCAATAGTGATCTCAATACCAAGAACCCAAAGCTAGCAGCTAGAAAGATGTCCTCTTTAATAGGAAAAGTACAGGGTCTCTGTATTTTTATTCTAAAATGTAGAATAATTAAAAATATATAAATGTGAGCTTTGAGTTGTCAGTCCATGTGTGTTTAAAAGTCTCATCCAATAGTTCCAGTTTCAGGCTCCTGAAGATGCAGTTTCTTCGGTTGTTGACATCTGAATTCCCCTACCTGTGGAGTCGTCACATCTCCTGAAACCAGCAAGTAGCCGTTAGTCCACAACAGTTGCTGTAACTCAATACGGAACGGGGGTCAGGAGTCATCGGCGGAGACGGAAGCGTGCCAGGATGGGCAGGTGGTCGGAGGAGTGATGCTGGTTGGGCAGACCGTTGACGGCCTTCAACTCCGACTGGCCGACCAATGACAGCCTTGCCAGTAACTGCAGGCCCCGCCCACAAGGAAGTGAAGATAAAGTCGTAGGGTCTTGAGAAGGCAAGATAAACACAAAGCAGAAAGAGGGGGGAGGATGATGAAGAGAGAAGACTTAAAGGAAAGATTGTGAATAACAATAATTGTATCTATGCACGTGTACATGGGTTCGTAATTGAATTAGACACGTCTATGTGAACGTCGACCTGGTGTGCTGGTGTGTTATTGAATATGAGCGTGCGCGAGTGTGTACCTGGTGTGTAGAGGATGTAGTCCACCGTCATGGCGGTGCGTGAGTGACAGGTGGTGATCTCTGCCCTCCCATCAGGCATCAGGAGGTGGGAGTAGGAGGACTTGAGGCCTACACTGTGCCTCAGCCTGGTCCTACACACATTCAATACAAATACACACACCAGGTACACAGCCACACAGACCTTCCATTAGGTACAATGAAACGCAGAGAGAGAGACAGACAGAGAAAGAGAAAGGGAGGGACACAGACAGACAAAGACAGAGAGAGAGAGACAGACAGACAGAAAGAAGACAAGGAGATAGACAGAGACTGAAGGAAAGAGAGACAGCGACAGACTACCTAGTTTTTACCTGCTATAAGGGGCAAGGGGGGCTTTGGCCGTGAGCTGTTCCACAGTTAGGGCAGGGACGGCCCCTTCATCCTCTGGGGAAACACCATAACACATTAAAACACAACACACACAGACCACTCAGCGGACCCGGAAGGAAACTTATTTTATGTGTGTTGTGCTTTTTTGTACTGTACTAGACAGTATTCTTATTTGATACTGAAAGATCTCTGCCACCAAAATCCAGACAAACACAGGCTTCAACGTGTGAATCCTTTGGTACCAAGTCCCATGAGAAAACAAGGGAAGAGCATTGCAAGCCATCTTTTGATATTGATGCTACCTTAATTCTTTCCATACGCGACGAACAACATGCTGTGTTTGCTGTTATAACACACCAGACAGGTTTAACTGCCCAATCATTTTGCCAGCTACAATGACAAACTGACACACCCATCAAGTATTTAATTTTGCCAGCCTATCATTGTCAGATGAATGCCATTATTATGAAAGCCATTATTATGAAAGCCATTATTTGGGGCTGCAGGAGGAAAATAGCAATATGCTAAAACCTGGTGCAATGCATCTCTCCTTGCTATAAACAAGGTTAATGTTCTTTTATATATTGTTGTTTAACTAAATGTACATTACACACAGAGACTTTATAGTAGAGTAAGTCCACTCGACTTAATAACTGGCCTTTGCTAGACTAACCTACTCTAGACTAACCTATCACCGCCATGTTCAAGGAGCTGACACGTACCTGTGGGGATGGCGGATGGGGGATGGCTGGCAGGCTGGTTGACATAGCAACAGTCCTGGTTGATGCCAAGACTCTTGGACCAGATGGGGGCGGTAAGGACACGCTGTCCCCGCCCATCCTCCTGACCTGATACCTACACACACACACACACACACACAGTTATTATATCAGTACTGGATTACTGATTCACACATACTGTATTCATGACTTCATTGTTAGATTTGAGTCCATACATTCACAGTACAGAACACAGTATAATACAGGTGATAGGTGCTTAGTGTGTGAGTGTGTCTGCGCGTGTGTTGTGGTGTGCACATGCATACAGGTGTGTGTTGGGCCCTCACCATCCCTATGGGCAGGCCCTGGAACTCAAGAGAGCCCTGCGTCAGCAAGCAGTACAGCGGGCTCCAGGGGACCGAGTTAAAGTCCCCACACACCACCGCCGGATTGGACGAGCCGTCCGGGAGGCGGGACAGCCGGGTGATCTCGGCCAATAGGATGGCCAGCTGGGCCAGCTTGATGTCGCCGCGTCGGGGGTTGTAGAGGAGGTGAGTGTTCGCCACGCAGAAGAAGTCCGAGGGATCCGGTTGGCCGCCGGCGTCGGCGGGCCTCAGCAGGAGGACCAATCCCACGTTGTCGCGGTCCAGGAGGGCGTCGCCGGGGCGGAAGAACTCCAGGGGGTGGGATGAGACCAGCGAGAGGCGGGAACTCTTGAACATGATGGCACAGCCCTCTGGCTTCTTACCCGTGCGCTTCTTATACACACACTGGTAGCCTGGAGAAAGAGAGGGACATCATGTAATGAATGTATGCAAAACACCTCCACAGGTAGGATACAGCCCTCCTTATGACACACACACTGGTGGGGTAAATATGAATGCACATGGTTATAAAATACACTGGCAGGATTGTATGCCGCGACTATGAATGGGAATGTTTATGCAATACACTGGAAGAACCAAAAGCATAATCCATCATCCAAACCCCAGTACCTAGTGCTTCTAGCGCAGGCTGCATCTGGGTCTCGTAGTGGTCCTGTTGGACCTCCTGTAGACACAGCACCTGCACCCCACAGGAGGAAACAGTGACAGAGATGAACACATGAATGTAGGTTTAGCTTCAGAGGTATAGTAGCTAGGCATTGGCGGTAAAAGGCTAGGGCATTTGGCTGAAAGGATCTGGGTTCGATCGCCACCTGTAGGCACCCGAGAGCGGGATGCCTCCTAACCCCTACCTGCTTCTCGCTGTCATTTATCTTGAAGCATCAGATAAAAGAGAGTTGATGCCATATTTTTGACATCACAAATGTGATGGCTAATCTACAGCACACCTGGTGGTCAGATAGTGCAAGTTAATGTGGACAACAAATAGGACTGACTCACGTCTGCGTCGTACTGCCGGATCTCCCTCAGCAGGTTGGGCAGCCTGAAGTCCCAGGGCAGAACGCCGGGGTCACAATAGCGGTACAGGTAGGCGTTTTCATGCAGCAGGTCCTGGGACAGGATGTTGTAGGACATGACCGAGAAGTCAAAGCCATCCCCGCCGCCCCCCGTAGGCTGGAGGTCGGTACTGCTGTCTCGATAGTCCTCCCACTGTCTCTGCAAGGCTGGGAGAGGAACGGTAGGCTCATGATAATGATCAGCTACGTGTGAAGTGACATCCTCCTAGGAAGCAAACGTTGGCTATCTATCCATGTGTGACCTTAACACTTGAAATTTTAACCCAGAACTTTCACTGCATGGATCTCAATTCATTGTTGGTTGTTCGCTAATTACACAGGTAGTAGGTAGGGAAAGTAAAACTCCCTCTTAAAACCGCAGTCTGTCGACAGAGCCGTGACTGGTTTTGACATCAGACTTAAAGTGATGCTTTTAAAACGTGCAGTTAAAGTGTAGCTTCATGGTCCTCCACTTACGCTGAGCGGCTGTTCCCTGGCTCTGGGTTCTTTGAGGAGGGGGCGCGGACCCCAGGAGAGGGGGGAAGTCTTCAGGGTTTCCGAAGGTTCCAGGTGAAGTAGGGTTCTTCAAGGTTACAGATGGAGGGTTCCCCCAGGCTCCAGCTCCAGGTGGGGGGTTACTCCAGGCTCCAGCTCCAGGTGGGGGGTTACTCCAGGCTCCAGCTCCAGGTGGGGGGTTACTCCAGGCTCCAGATCCAGGTGGGGGGTTACTCCAGGCTCCAGCTCCAGGTGGGGGGTTACTCCAGGCTCCAGGCTCCAGGTGGGGGTTACTCCAGGCTCCAGCTCCAGGCTGGTTACTCCAGGCTCCAGCTCCAGGTGGGGGGTTACTCCAGGCTCCAGCTCCAGGTGGGGGGTTACTCCAGGCTCCAGCTCCAGGTGGGGGGTTACTCCAGGCTCCAGCTCCAGGTGGGGGGTTACTCCAGGCTCCGGCTCCAGGTGGGGGGTTCCCCCAGCCTCCAGTTGCAGGGTATCTCGATGGAGGTGGTACTGGGTTCCTTAACGTCCCTGGTGGAGGCTGAGCGTTCCTTATAGTTCCAGGTCTAGTGTTCCTTAACATTCCTGGTGGGGGTGGAGGTGGGGGTCCCGGGTTCCTCCACGCCCCAGCAGGAGGAGGAGGAGGGTGCTCCATCCTGTGCTGTGTTTTCCTGTCCCTCCCCTGCCCTTGCACCACTCCTCCTTCCCAATGCAGCTTCTTATTATCGCTGTTCCCTTTGCTCTCATCTCTACGTTTACTTCTCTTATGGTTTTCCGATCCCCTGCATTCTCCACTCTGGTCGGAGCTCCAGGACTTCGAGCGAGGGGCGCCAGACTCACGATCCCGACTGCTGTGCTGCTTCCGGGGCCTCGTGTCGCCGGCCTTACCCCCCGATCCCTCGGCTGCTCTGGCATCGGCGCGTCCCTCCCGCTCCCCCTTATTGTCCCCGGTACTCTTCCAGCGCTTGTACGGGGGTGGCCGGTCCCTGTTAGACCGCTCCATGAGGAGACCGCCTCCGGAACAGGAAGAACTGGAGAAGACCAAGGGGGACGTTAAACAGCAACCGAGGGTGGAGAAGCAGTGTGAGGAGGTCCCTGGAGGACTGTTCTGGTGGTGAAAACAGAGGAGGCGTGCAGAGCTGGAGGCGGGGGAGAGGAGAAGGAGATGCCGGGAAGGAGGACGTCCCGACGCCGACCAGCATGGGTGGGGAGCACGGCGGGGAAGGGAGGAGAAGCAGTTCCTCCTGAAGCCCGGAGGGCGGAGGAGGAGGGCGGGGCACTGAGAGAGGTAGGAGGAGCCCAGGGACCTCAGCAGGAGCAGGGACATGAGTTACCTGGAGTGATGGAGAATAGCAAAGTGACGACAAGGAAGGGACCATGAAAGGGATAACGAGTAGAATTCATTCTCTCCTCTCTGAACAGGTCCCATACTTAAATGCACTTTTAAAATAGTAAAGCTCTAGACCTTTTTATCATAAACAGACGTTTTAGTGAGCGAACCTTGTTATAATTGCCTTCAGGCGTCTATCCAGCACCGTCGAACCGTGCATTAACAATTCAAAACAAGGGGTTAGTGTAGCGACAAAAAAGGATTGGCAAATAATTCGGATAATCGAGCTTTCCCACAGAAAACAGTAAGTACAGTACGTTAATTTATCGATCATCTAACGTAACTCTCGTTGATTGGTATTGAACAATGGGGCATCTGATTTTATCCCCATCAAACAAAACACGTTGATTTGGTTTGAGCAAACGTTTGGGTTTTTATAGGCATGTTTAACTGGCCAAACTTAGATATAAATTTGACATTAAAGGATAATTCTAGTCTAACGTGACCCAATGTTGTTCAGTTTTAGTATTTTCCCACGATGTGGACGTTACTTACTTCCTATAAGCGACGATGGACTCATGTTTTACGTCCAGGTAAACACGAATAAGACCCAAATATCCTTACAGCAAGGCTAACAACATGACTCTCTTATCAGCAAGGATTTTAAGACCACGATCGACGAACAGAAAGGACCACAGCAGAACCGTGCATTTCTGGTCCTCAAAATAATACGTAGTACGTACGCATACAACGTACAAACCAGGCGCCGCAGAGAGCTAATGGGATTGTAGTTCTTTTTATTTTACGCATTGCAACATATCATGCACATGGCTCGAGTGAGAACTACATCCGTTGAGTGTGGGCGAATAAACGTTCCGGCCGGTCACGTGACGTAACGTTAGGTTCTCGTCTTCTATCTTTACAAGAGCCTGGCAAAATATTTTTTTAAATTATCGGCCAATCCGTCTAAACTGAAAATAACGCCACAATCTGACCATGTTATATGTGTGACCTTGACAATAGCAAGAACACATTGTTAAACAACGTAATAGAAGGTCATTATTGTACGTACCTGTACGCTTTTCTCTCTCGATAGCCGGCGAAATGTTTTGTAATATGACACGTTACAGTCGTATCCGCACCATCCGATATTCCATTGATGTGAGGGAGGCCAAT
Source organism: Melanogrammus aeglefinus (assembly GCA_900291075.1). Classification (NCBI taxonomy): domain Eukaryota; kingdom Metazoa; phylum Chordata; class Actinopteri; order Gadiformes; family Gadidae; genus Melanogrammus; species Melanogrammus aeglefinus. Next base: position 397,080 of record OLKM01000201.1, read on the forward strand.
ATAACCACAATCATTCACAGAGTAGCCAACGTCCAAGACTCAGATGGTATTAAGATAGTTTGTGTCTGGCAAGGGAATGGGAACGCTAATTCGTGAGCATGGTGTTCTCTCTCCCTCTATCTCTCTTCTTCCCTCTCCCTCTCTCCCTCTCTCTCTCTCTCTCTCTCTCTCCCCCTCCCGTCAGCAGCTCCCATTCTCTCTGGTGGGATGCAAGTACTTAAAATGCAGATTCAGCGTTACTGTTCATCTTTGTTTATTCACTATACCATTTTTTGAAGTTATAGTTTAAGTATATAAAAATAATAATTATATACAAAGTTTTTTGTTTTGTTATAATAGTATATCACTACTATTATAACGGTACTTTTGGTATTACTATTTAGTTGTAAAACATAACATCAATTAAAATAGGATAGTAGACAAAACATTCCACTTTACTTCTGTAAACTGTAGTTGTACAACATCCTTCTATATGGTGGCTGTTTGTGTATTTGCAGTTCACAGGCCATTAGGACAGATCAAATCAGCCATTACAAAATCTTTATTCAAGAAAGCTCCATCAGGATATCAAAATGGGTCACAAAAATCTGCGTTTGCCTCTCCACCATAACCTCAACCTGGGGACACTCCTGAACGCTGCGCCCACAGGCCTCCGGTCACGCACACAGAGCGGGGCTGTCCTTCAGAAGAGTTCAGATTTTGAAATAGGATATGATTCGTAAAATGTTTTTTCCCTTCTTCACGTGACGGTGGTGTGCATCAATCGTCCCGTCTCTTCTGAGGTTTTTACAGGACAAATATGAAGAAAGACATCCCATTACATGACCTGTAATTTATCGACTTGTAATTATACTTTTTTCGAAAGGTTTCCCAGGTATTGGACAACTTAAGGTGCGTTAGGTTTTATCTCCCCAGCCTCAAAAGAAGACACATAAATAAAGACGCACCAAGACGCACCAAGATGCACTTTGTTTTGGGGTGGAATCTCAACAAGAGACTGTTTTGATCCATGTAACTGGGAGGCAGTCATGATTATTGTTGTTCAGTTGCTCCCTGGGTAGCAACTGTCCAGCCCCGATATACCGACCTCTGACCTCTCGGATGCCTGTAGGGTAAAGAATGCTGCATGCGTGCTTTACTTTTAAAATTATTTTTAACCCTTCTTCGTTGTGCTCTCTCTCTTGCTCTCTCTCCCTCTCTCACTCTGGCTTTTTTGAGGTTGATACTGTGTATTTTGTTACCCAACTAAAGTTGTTGTTTGCCCTTCAATAAATACACGCCATCAGCTCCTCATTGTGCAGCCATATCATGCAGAATATGAGGATCACCAGACAGGATCCCGGTGAGAGAAATGTGCCATGGAAGGGCCACAAGTTGCCTTAGATGCAGTCAAAGACACACTCGTCAAATGCATTCAGATCACATATTCTCAAGGATAAAATTCTGTTTTAGCAAAAGGGCATCCATCTTTAGGCTGTTATGTCAAATATATATCTATATATATCATGGATTAGGCTTTGACAGATGAGACAATCCTAACAAAGTTCTTATTGGAAGTGAATTCGACTTGAATTTGGTTTCCAGGCCCACTTGATAATTCCTTTTTAAAAGGTGGGTATACTAATTAATTATAGTTAGTAGAATCAGGAGGTGCAAAATGAAAATATATGCAGTTTTAGAGGCCTCAGAAAGGATAAAACAATATAAATATAACATTTCCCCATCACATTAAATACTTAAAAAAAAGAAAAAAACCAACAATTTCTTCCAAAGTATCTTTCCCCCGCTTCTTCATGACGTCATCATCATGGGATTGTAATTATATAAGCACATGTAACCCTCAAGGCTGGAAGAGCAGCCAACAGCACTCATTCTTTGTGTGTAAACACAGCTGGTTCCACAAGTCCAATAGATCCACCATTAAAAAAGAACATCCCATAGCTTTCCGCACGGATAGCAGCATAAACCAGAGGAGTCGTCCACATCCTGACAGCTCCGCTGCAGCAGGTCGTACCTGGGCAGGTGTGCGTGTTCATGTGTGTTTGTGTTTGTGTGTGTGTGTGTGTGTGTGTGTGTGTGTGTGTGTGTGTGTGTGTGTGTGTGTGTGTGTGTGTGTGTGTGTGTGTGTGTGTGTGTGTGTGTGTGACTGTGTGTGTGTGTGTATAAATGTTTAGATGCAGGTTTGCACGAGTTACTTGAGATATCACTTTTAGGCTGAGTTAGAGTGAGTGTGCCACTAAATAACTCATACAATGCAAACAGTGTGTGAACAGTGTGTGACGATGTCAATGTGTCCTGTCACTTCTGAAAAGGTGGTCGCGTGGGGTCAGGTCAGAGGTCACGGGGGTCAGGAGAAGGGCACTTCCCATCTCTGTGTGTAGGCGCTGAGTTCGCAGGGGCTGATGACCAGCATGCGAGAGGAGTCCATGCCGTCCAGGGCCATCTCAGAGTCCAGGCAGAACCGGGAGGCCAGGTGCTCCAGGTGGGTGCCGGACTTCTGCCATCGCTGGGGACCACAGTCAGGAGCAGCACACAGAAAGGGTTACATGGAGATAACGTTCACTACATGACTCTATCAGCGCGTACACCTGTTAATGGTTTAAGGCCCCCTGTTTTACCACAAGGTGTGAGGCTGAGGAGTCGTTAACATAATCTGAATTACCATAGGTGAACCACCTATGGTGAATCTAGCCCAAGAATCAGATGGTAAATTTTAGCAAGCAATGCATGCTCATATTTTCCACTAGATGGCAGTATCTTCTATCTTTCACAAAAGATCAAAGAAAGTTGTTAAAGTCAAAACGAGCATGCAAGAACTTCTTTGGACATGCATTTGTGTGTGTGTATGTGTGTGTGTGTGTGTGTGTGTGTGTGTGTGTGTGTGTGTGTGTGTGTGTGTGTGTGTGTGTGTGTGTGTGTGTGTGTGTGTGTGTGTGTGTGTGTGTGTGTGTGTGTGTGTGTGTGTGTTGTGTGTGTGTGTGTGTGTGTGTGTGTGTGTGTGTGTGTGTTTATTTGTGTGATTTTGGGTGCGTGTTTGGGTGTGATGTGTTGTTATTATTAGGTTGTGCGTTTTGTGTTTGTGTGTTTCAAAGTGTGAGAGTGTGCTGTTCTGATGTATTCATAGCTGCATTGTGTAACTTGAAGAAATAAGCAGCAGATTTTATTAGACATGAAAGTAAGCTTTTATCAGGACTCCGGAGATAGAGAGCGCGAGAGAGCAAGGGACAGAGACAGACACGGAGTGACAGACATGTATGGCAAGTGAAGCAGGTGCCAGAAACAGGTGTGTGTGTGTGTTGTGGTGTGTTTTTGTGCACGTGAGCGAGAGAACATGTTTGTGTGTATTTGTGTGTGCATGTGTGTCTGTTTGCGTGTGTGTGTGTGTGTGTGTGTGTGTGTGTGTGTGTGTGTGTGTGTGTGTGTATGTGTGTGTGTGTGTTGTGTGTGTGCAAGAATGAGTTTATTCTGTGGCGTATGTGAGAGAGATGCGTGGTTGAGAGTTGGGTGTGGGAGAGTGAGAGAGAGAGAGAGAGAGAGAGAGAGGAGAGAAGAGAGAGAGAGGAGAGAGAGAGAGAGAGAGAGAGAGAGAGAGAGAGAGAGAGAGAGAGAGAGAGAGAGAGAGAGAGAGAGAGAGAGAGAGAGAGAGGGAGAGAGAGAGAGAGGGTGTATGTGTGTGTCTGTGTTTGTGTGTATGTGTGTGTCTGTGTGTATGTGAGCGAGAGAGAGAGTGACTCCGCTGTGGCAGAAAGTGCCATTGTTTTTGCTCGGGCCGTGAAGCGTATCGCTGTCTTGTATCTGTGTCTCTTAGGCCTTGTCTACACACAACACACACACACACACACACACACACACACACACACACACACACACACACACACACACACACACACACACACACACACACACACACACACACACACACACACACACACACACACACCCTCTCCCATACACACACACGCGCGCTGTCTTTTGTTCTACAGAGTCATATTGTGGCTCGATTGTCTCTTTGATCAAAGGAGCAGCGAGCGGCGCTGTAGCAATGACACGCTCGCGATACCGTGGCAACCGGCCGTGGCACTTTTTAATTGAAAAAAAAGGGAGGAATAATTAAAAGCAAATCAATTAGTATGCATGTCCGCTCGTTAGGGACGCAATCGTCAGCTGTGACGTTGTGTGCCCAGCACCATTATAGCTGGCTGTCTGTCTGTCTGTCTGTCTGTCTGTCCATCCATCTATCTTTCTTTTGACTTATACATCTGTACGTCTGTCTGTCTATCTGTTCAATCTTGTATTTTCTTTTAAATCTCTTATTAATCCCCTCCATATTTCTGTGAACTAATCTTTTACAGATTTCTCTTGCCCTCCATCTATTTATTCCCTGGTTTCATGCGCACCCCTTTTTCTGGCTCTTTACTTCAACACCCCTGGCTGTCTCCCTCGTTCTTTCTCCCCCCCCCTCTCTCCCTCTCTCTCTCTCTCTCTCTCTCTCTCTCTCTCTCTCTCTCTCTCTCTCTCTCTCTCTCTCTCTCTCTCTCTCTCTGTCTCTCTCTCTCTCTCTTCTCTCTCTCTCTCTCTCTCTCTCTCTCTCTCTCTCTCTCTCTCTCTCTCTCTCTCTCTCTCTCTCTCTCTCTCTCTCTCTCTCTCTTCTCTCTCTCTCGTCTCTCTCTCTCTCTCTCTCTCTCTCTCTCTCTCTCTCTCTGTCTCTCTCTCTCTGCCTTGTTATTTTCTCTCTCTTTTCCTCACCTTCTTCTTCTGCTCTCGCTCTGTCTGCTTGCAGTCTAACTGGGTGTCTCTCGGCCACTTTGCCCGGGGCTGTGTTTCTGTATGTCTGGTGGATTCTGGTTCTAATTAGCCATCAATGTTCTGCTTCCTGTCTTCAGACAGAAGGAGCTACACACAGACACAGACACCCACACACACACACACACGGACAAGCACACACATACTCGCACACACAGACACACACACACACATGCACGCATGCACAGACACACGCAGACACACTCGCACACGCGCACGCATGCACACAGACACACAGTATCCTAGCTCTAAAGATTGTCAGTTTTGAGTTTCTATTGTTTGAGGCAGAGGTACATTTATGTGCAGTGTTTATGTCTGGTCATATCATTCTCAGTATGTCTGTAAATATTAGTGTGTGTAAGAGTTTGTGTATGTATGTGTGTGATAGAGTGTCTATGTATTTTAACATTGGTAATCGAATGCTTAATTAAGAAGAAATGGCTAATCATGAATGTCCTTTGGCTATGAAACACCTGTTACAGATGTGTGTGCGTGTGTGTGTATCTAAAAACAAGCGTGTGTGTTTAAAACTGTGAATGTGTTTGTGCGCGTTTGTGTTCGTGAATGTATGGGCTTGTATGTGTGTTGGTATTATTGAAGCGGAGACCAAGGGTATGAACCTGCTGGTTTACGCGTGTGCACATGAACATTTGTATGTGTGTCTGTGTGAGTGTGAAATGTGACGCGTGTGTGCGTGTGTGAGTGTGAGATGTGATGTGTGTGTATGTGTGTGTGGGTGACTTGTGTGCGTGTTTCTGTGTGAGATGTGACGTGTGTGTGTGTGTGTGTGACTTGTGTGTGTGTGTGAGCGTGTGTGAGTGTGACATCTGACGTGTGTGTGTGTGTGGCGTGTGTGTGTGCTGTGTGTGTGTGTGTGTGTGAATGTGTGTGTACCTGCTTGCCGTCAGCCATGTTGCAGGGCAGCAGCAGGACCTGGGAGGCTGGGAAGGTTGTGGAGAGAGAGAGACACAGCTGCTGCTGACGGATCTGTTGGCCCACCGTGTACACCCACTCCTGGAGGGAGAGAGAGACAGAGAGACAGATAGAGAGACATAGAGAAAGAGAGAGAGACATGAGACAAAGCACCAGAGAGATAGACAGAGGGGCAAGAGAGAGAGAGAGAGAAAAGTAAAGGGCGAGAGACAAAGAGAGAGAGATTGATTAACGCATGGATTTCTTTGTTGGACTACATTTCTTCATTCATTTCCCTTCAGTCACAAAGTGTCTTACAACTTACACATCGTCTGTGTTTGTCTATTACCGACTCCCACATATATCAGTGGAAAGGTCAGACGAGTATGATTCATATCCTGACTCAAATACAAATACACTGGTGGGCGCACACACACACACACAGACACGCACACAAACACACACAGACAGACAGACAGACAGACAAGACAGACAGACAGACAGACAGACAGACAGACAGACAGACAGACAGACAGACAGACAGACAGACAGACAGACAGGCAGACAGACAGACAGACACACACTCTGAAAGCCTGTTAGTGAACTCATGTAGAAACAGCCAGCTGATTATTGAGTTGTCTGTGATGCTGTCTCTCACCAAGAGGGAGGAGAGACACAGAGAGAGACATAGAGACAGCGAGAGATACAGTGACAAATATAAAGAGAGGAAGAGAGAGAGAGAAAGGAGAAAGGAGCTGAAGGTCTCTATGAAATGTAAGCACCTGTTGAGTGTCTTGTCAATCAAGTCCTCCATTAGAAGACTGTGTTCCTTCCTAGTCCCTAGTTATGACAATGTAGAGGCCACATCCTGTGTTTCTGTGTGTGTGTTGTGTGTGTGTGTGTGTGTGTGGTGTGTGTGTTGTGTGTGTCTGTGTTGTGACTGTGTTCCTTCCTAGTCCCTAGTTATGACAATGTAGAGGCCACATCCTGTGTTTCTGTGTGTGTGTGTGTGTGCATGGGTTTGGGTGTGGTATGTGGTTGTGTGTGTGTCTGTGTGTGTGTGCATGCGTTTGAGTGTGTGTTGCTATCAAGGTGCCTTGTGCCTTCCGTCACCTTGCCTTACTTAACCTGAATAATTACCATGAAGAGTGTGGCGGAACCCTATTCTCCTCCTGATTAACCTCTAGAATACTGTAACAACAACAACTTTATACTTTAATGAGTGTATGTAGCATGCTGCTAATTGCCCCATGTTATGTTAAACAGAAACATTGAAAGCAGTGTTCATTTGTACACACACACACACACACACACACACACACACACACACACACACACACACACACACACACACACACACACGCACACACACGCACGCACACACACACACCACACGCGCGCCGCACACGCACGCACACGCACGCACACGCACACGCACACACTCCATTAACGCAGTGGATTTTCTGTACCTGGGGTGGGTGGGGGGGGGGCGCTGACATCTGGCTGATTTATTGAGCAGCGTCAGAATATGACAACACAACTCTGACCTTCAGGATAATTACAACCTCCATATGCCTTTCAAACAATAGGGGAGAGGAGAGAGGAGTGAGGGGAAAGGAGAGGAGAGGAGAGGAGAGGAGAGGAGAGGAGGGAGGGAGGGGAGGGAGAGGAGGGGAGGAGAGGAGAGGAGAGGAGAGGAGAGGAGAGGAGAGGAGAGGAGAGAGGGGAAAGGTAGGGAAGGGGGGAGGAGAGGTGAACCGAGGAGGGGAGGGATGGGGAGGAGAGAGGAGAGGGGAGAGGAGGGCAAGAGGGGAGAGTAGAGAAGGGAGGAGAGGGAATGCCAATTGGCCGACAAGAGAGGAGAGGATGGAGAAGGTATATGCAGCACACTGTGTTGTTATGCAGGCCCTTTTCCCTCAAGTCGCTGAAGTTGAGAGCTGAGAAGGACAACAACTTGTTCGTCATTAGCATATTCAATTATCTTTCACACAAAAAAAAATGGCTGCTCGATTCAACCGAGTGCAGGGAAGAGGTCATCCCAGGTGTTGGTGTAACAACAGCGCTGGCCTTGTCTGCATCTTTCGTCTTCCAGCGGCAGCGTGGACAGCTGTGATCCTAACCTTGTCCTCCGCAAGATGACCTCATCATGCATTCCATTAGCCACACACACCTTGCTCAAGCTCCACCAGAGTATTCTAATGGTGGACACGGGGGGGCCGCCCAGTACAACCACAGCCTCCTGCCGTTGGTAACTGGGACCTGCTGAGGGGTTGATATTTACTGCGTTGCCCAAGGGCATCTATGAAACTTTCATGGGCAGGTAGCGTCACACTGCTTCCATTCCCCCCCGCCTAATGTCCCTACCCCCATCTCCCCCCTCCCTCCTTTCCCCGTTCCCCCTGCTCCCTCCCTCATACCCTCCCCTTCCCTCTCCTCTTCCTTCTCCCCCCTCTCCCCCCCCAACCCCGCGGCTGGTTATTAGAGGAGATATCAGCATGGAACTGCACTCTGTCTCTAAACAGGAAATAATGAGAATCCTGTGGGTATTAATTATAGTACAGAGAGAAAGAGTGCACACACACACACACACACACACACACACACACACACACACACACACACACACACACATACAGACACACACCCGCTGCACGCACACGCATGCAGCCCACACAAAAGCTATGCACGTGGTACACACATTCACAGTGCGCACATAAACATGCAGCATACAGCACGCGCAGTACACACACAGAAACACACATTCTGACTACGCACACACAGACACACACACACAAACACCCCCCCACACACACGTGCACATACTGACAAATTAACACAGAAACACACAAATACTGACTCATAGACACACGTACACACACGCACACACACACCAGCACATGCAACTGATATATGAACACACGCACAATTTAATATGCATTACCCACACACACACACCACACACACCCACACACCCACACACACAACCAAAATACACACATCCACAGAAATATAACCTTATTATGTCTCACTTTGATGACACAAGTCCCTAAACGGGACCTGATTTACATCTACTAATGACCAATCACAGGGAGGCACAGGGGGAGGAGGGGGGTGAGAAGGGGGGGGGGGGGGGGCAAGAGAGAATGAGGAAGAGGAAGAGAGAACATCGAGTGTAGGAGAGAGATAGAGGGAGATAGAGGGAGAGAAGGAGGGGAGAAAGAGGGAGAAAGGAAGAGGAGAGGGAATGAGGAAGAGGAGGAGAAATGGGGAGTGTAGGAGAGTGACAGAAGGAGAAAGACTGAGGAAGAGGCAGCGGTAGAAAGAGAGGCGGGAGAGGAAGAGAGGCGGGAGCCAGGGAGGGAGGTCGCGGGAGGGAGAGTGGAGAGAGCATGAGAAAGTGAGATGCACAGAGGGAAGGAAAGAAGGGAGAAAACGGAGGAAGGTAGTCTGCTATCCAAGGAACGGGAAATTTAACCTTTAATCCTGAACTTTTCTTCATTGAATTGAATTTAAGTAAAATGTAATGAAATTAATTGGACTGACTTTCTCATTGAATTGAATTGGATTGAAGTGAACGTTGTGCCAGACTACTCTTGTAAGACTTGTAAACTTCTACACCAGGTGTAGCTTAATCTCCTCCACTCCCAGACGCTCTCGCTGTAATAAAACACCTCTCTCTGAGCTACGGCTCTTATATAATCATCTCACTCGGGGTCTGCCTCTCCACCTGAAGCCCGGATTAAAACCCTGCAATCCAGCTCCTTTCTTTGTCTTATCTCGGGTCAAAGCATAATCCCTATTTTTTAATAAGAGACTCACTGTCGTTGTGAGGTCTAGCGCATCTCCTGGTATAACCGCAGGGACGCTGACCCTCGATGAGAGCCCTGGCTTCACGGACAAGACGCCTCACAGCTTGACCTGCTCTCTGTGCCACGCGAGTCACATGGGGCCCCCGTGGTGTGAAGGGGGGGAGGCCCCAGGGCCGGCTGACCAAGGGCCCCCATGGTATGAAGGGGGGGAGGCCCCCGTGGTGTGACCAAGGGCCCCTATGGTGTGAAGTAGGTGAGGCCCCAGGGAGGGCTGACCATGGGGCCCCCGTGGTGTGGAGGAGGGGAGGCCCCCGTGGTGTGACCATGGGGCCACCGTGGTGTGACCATGGGGCCCCCGTGGTGTGACCATGGGGCCGCCGTGGTGTGGAGGAGGGGAGGCCCCAGGGAGGGCTGACCCACCTGGTGGGGAGCCTGGACGTCCTTGGAGCCGATGCAGGGCCCCAGGGCCAGCGCGGGCAGGTCCTGGCCCTCCAGACGCCCGGCCTCCAGGCAGTTCTGCCTCTGGCGGACCACCCCGGACTGGGAGTCCGAGTCGTCAGGCACCCTGGGGGATAGAGGAGAGGAGAATTTAGTATTTAGAGAATTTAGAGTTCAACATAGTAGAGTAGAACACAAAAAAGCATGTATAACACATCAGTTCAACAAAAGGGAATCGTTTGGAGACCTACAGTACACGATAGAAGTGAGTAGAATAGAATGGAATAGAATAGAAAAGCAGACGTTTGTTGTATTTAAAGACTAGAGTTGTGTGTTCTTGATTGGAGTTGGGTTATTCAGAGAGGGACAGACGGATGGACTGATGAGGAACAAGGTGGAATAAGAAGCATCTACCCTAGGCGGATAAAGTGATAAACCTAAAAGTAACGATGGCTAAGAAAACAGACCAATATGAAACCACTTGGGCTGTATCTATCTGATCAATTCAGCAGAAATCTCTATAAAGTAAACTGCTGACAAAGTTTTAACTATTAGAAGATCAGTAGATATTCTTTCTGACCAAAAAAAGAAGAAGTCCACTTCACTTTTCTTTCTTGGACTAATTATTTCATAAACTTTGCACACCAATCTCATTGTCTGATAAAAACACCTCTCTTCTATTCTCATTTAAATTACCTCATTTAAGACAAGCCTGAGCTAATGCCTTGTCACAATCAAAAGCCTCCCTCTCTCCCTCTCTCTCCCTCTCTCTCTCTCCATCCCTCTCTCCATCCCTCTCTCCCTCCCTCTCTCCCTCTCTCTCTCTCTCTCTCTCTCTCTCTCTCTCTCTCTCTCCTCTCTCTCTCTTCTCTCTCTCTCTCTCTCTCTCTCTCTCTCCTCTCTCTCTCTCTCTCTCTCTCTCTCTCTCTCTCTCTCTCTCTCTCTCTCTCTCGCTCTCTCTCTAATAATCCGTTGGAGGTTATTCAGTGTTAAAGGGTCAGGTCTGTCGTCTCAGGAGAGCTTGGCTGTTAATTCCATTCTCAGGGATTAACACCCAATAGATAAATTGGTGCTTAAAATGTGCCTGTGTGCCAATTTGGGTGCATGCCCGTGCTTTTATCATTGATGGTGCACGTGGAGATACGTTTGTGTGTACTTGTGTGTTTGAATGTGTGTGCATGTGTGTTTTTGTGTGAGTTTGTGTCTGCATGTGTCTGCATATGTGTGTCTGCGTGCATGTGTGTGTGTGGATGTGTGCATGTGTGTGTGTTTGTATGTGCATGAGTGTGTTTGTGTCTGCACCTGGCTGTGTGTGTGGTTGTGTACGCGCGCGCGTGTGTGTGTGTGTGACATCTGTCCTAATTTTGACCGGGTCCCTCCGGGAGACAAGCCAATCAGAAAAGAGACAGACAGGAACACAAGACACAAAGACAACGAATAAGGACAGCCCTTACACACACACACACACGCGCGTGTGCACACACACACACACACACACACACACACACACACACACACACACACACACACACACACACACACACACACACACACACACACACACACACACACACACACACACACACACACACACACACACACTTACTTGAGTTCAGGATACACGTTGTCCAGGTACCATTTGAATGATTTACACTGTAGCCTCTTCCGCAGTTCCACACGCCCACGGACACTGGAGAGACAGACAGGTGGAGAGACACACAGACAGACAAACAGGACGGCAGGAGGGAGAGATGCACAGACAGATAGAGAGGCAGTTGTAGATTAGAATGATGGACAGTAAATAAGTCCTAGGGCCTGTGTCCACATAGCGTTTCTTTCTGGCAGAGAAGTGCTGGCAGGGCGCTGTGGAGCGCTGGGGTTAAAGGTTAAATGTTGTACCTCCAGGAGTGAGCAACCGGCCTCTTCTGACACCAAAAGTGGGCGTGTCCACCTAGATGTTTGAGGGATCCATGTGTGATGTCAGAAGAGGAGGAGTTCTAAAACGGCTTGCAGCGCTGATCACACTCACACCTGGTGGTATAACATGTCACCTTTTTATACCGCGGGTTTGGTGAGGGAAAGGAAACGCTGCACGCAGGTTTTTTTTCAGTGACAACATATCACCAACTGCTGTTGTATGACGGACCAGTGTGGCGTGGTTTCCTTTTTGTTATCTTTATTTGACATATCATAAAGTTGTGGATTGACGTACACGCAGGAACAAGTTTCTCCACCGTTCCCGCCGCCTCTCGTATTTGATTGGCTGCCTGAGAAGGAGTGGCGTGGATGACACCAGCGCCGTTCTGAAGGGTTTAAGTATTTTAAACTAGAAGCGGGAGTGAAAAGACGGGGCGATCTGACTGAACTCTGGGTTAAGCGTTATTTTCTCAAGGCACCCTCTCCTCATTGGGAACCATGGAAAAAAAAGACACTGGTACTCAAAGAAAAACAGTTTGGACACAGATCCTCTTTCCAAACTGCTGCTTAGGATGAAATAAATATGTGTTATGTCTGTGTGTGTATTTTCTTGCCTATGTATGTTTTCCTGTGCGCATGTGCGTTAGTGTGTATGTGTGTGTTTGCGTTAGTGTGTATATGTGCGTGTGTGTGAGCATGTATGTGTGTGTGGGGGGGTGTATTTTCTCGCCTGTGTATGTTTTCCTGTGTGCATGTGTGTGTGTGCGTTAGCATGTATGTGTGTGTTTGCGTTAGTGTGTATACGTGCGTGTGTGTGAGCATGTGTGTGTGTGTGGGGGTGTATTTTCTCGCCTGTGTATGTTTTCCTGTGCGCATGTGTGTGTGTGCGTTAGCGTGTATGTGTGTGTTTGCGTTAGTGTGTATATGTGCGTGTGTGTTTGAGCATGTGTGTGTGTTAATGTGTATTTGTGTGTGTTGATGCGTGTTAATGTGTGTGTGTGCGCACGATAGTGTGTATATGTGTTTGTGTGTGTTAATGTGTATTTTTGTGTGTTGATGCGTGTTTATGTGTGTGTGTGTGTGTTGATGTGTGTGAGACTCACACTCCGTAGGACTTCCCCCGTGTGTGTGTGTGTGTTAGGGCGTGTTCACACGGGCAGTTTTTTTTTATTAAAAAACACCTGACCCGAGCGGTTTTTTACCAACTAAAAAACTGACAGGGTGGTTTTTTCTAGAGCACATTCCAAATCGGTTAAACTGTCGGAACACTGTTCGGTTGGCGTATCAAAGTGGTTTAACTACACTACTACACTACTACATCAGTATCACAATGTCGAGGAGAAAATTAGCCCTTGTTTTGGCGTTAGATGCCAACGACGATAATGACGAACCTTCCCGTGTGTGGGTGCATGACATAAACCGGGGACGGCAGCAGTACGGGGCATATCATAGTACACTTATGTCCCGAAATCCCACCGATCGTTCTCCAGATACTCTCCTTGTGATATATGTTGTGGTACAACTTGTTGGTCATGTCGTATAGCTCGACATGTTTGCTTACAAGGACAACCAGTTGCTCCGTCGGAAAATACTTTTTTGGTTTGGGTCGCCCATTTCTTCTTTCCTAGTGACGTAAGTGCTCGTTCATTGGTCAGCTGTCAAAAAACTGCCTGACGTCGGGTGCTTTTTCTTGGCGAGTTGAACTTTTCTCAACTTGAAAACCACCCAGAGCGGTGAAAAAAACCCAGCTGGCAGCGGTGTTTTTAAAAGCACCCAGGATGTTTTTACAAAAACACTCTGTACCATAGGAATATAATGTAAAACATCCACCCGCACCGGGCAGTTCACACTGCCCGTGTGAACACGCCCTTAGTGTGTATATGTGTGTGTGTATTAATGTGTGTGTGTGTTGATGCGTGTGAGACTCACTCTCTGTAGGACTTCCCCTGTGTGTGTGTTTGTGTGTGTGTCTTGATGCGTGTGAGACTCACTCTCCGTAGGACTTCCCCCATGTGTGTGTGTGTTAATGTGTGTGTGTGTTTGTGTGTGTGTTAATGTGTGTGTGTGTTAATGTGTGTGTGCGTGTTGATGCGTGTGAGACTCACTCTCCGTAGGACTTCCCCTGTGTGTGTGTGTGTGTGTGTGTGTGTGTGTGTGTGTGTGTATTGATGCGTGTGAGACTCACTCTCTGTAGGACTTCCTCCGTGTGTGTGTGTGTGTTAATGTGTGTGTGTGTTAATGTGTGTGTGCGTGTTGATGCGTGTGAGACTCACTCTCCGTAGGACTTCCCCCGCGCTGCGGGACGCGCCGAGTAGTAGAAGAGACGGAACTCATCCAGCCACACCTCCGCCGTACGCCGCGTGTTCCTACACACACACACGCACGCACGCACGTACGCACACACATGCACACAAACACACGCGCGCACACACACACACACATGCACATACACACACACACACACACACACACACACACACACACAAACACATACCGCACAAACACAAATACATGGTTATGCGTTATCAATGATCATGTTCAGTCATTTACCTGTCTTCATGTTTGTCTGTCTGTCTGTCTGTCTGTCTGTCTGTCTGTCTGTCTGTCTGTCTGTCTGTCTGTCTGTCTGTCTGTCTGTCTGTCTGTCTGTCTGTCTGTCTGTCTGTCTGTCTGAAGTATATTTGTCCTTTCATTTCTCCTTGTCCTTCCAATCGTCCTTCAGTTTTCCCATAATCTCTTCTATTTTAGCTTGAACATGCTCATCACACACACACACACACACACACACACACACACACACACACACACACACACACACACACACACACACACACACACACACACACACACACACACACACACACACACACACACACACACACACACACACACACACACTCACACACCAGCTGTGCGTGTGCGTGTTCACTTTGTAATAGGCAGACTACATGCTGTCTCTCGACTCTGTTACCATGGGGACGTGGAAGGGGGTCAAAGTTCAGGTCAGATATCGATTGAGGCTGATAAAGTGTATGTAGAGTAGTGTCCTTCTCACTGAACATCTATTAATAAACCCTATTTAGTCAGTCCGTCAGCTTACCAGTCTGCTTGTCTGCCTGTCTTTCTGTACGCCTCTTGCATATCTGTTTGTGTCGATCTTTCCACCTCTTGCTTGTCTGCCTTCCTGTCTGTCTTGTCTGCACCTCTTGTTTGTGCCTCTTCTGACTGTTCGCCACTTATCTGCCTGTCTGTACCTCTTGTCTGCCGGTCTGTACCTCTTGTCTGACTATCTGTATGTTCCCTTCAGCCAACCCAAGGTCTTTTTTCTTTCTCTTCAGTTTTCCTCTTCCATTTCAATTATAAACAACTCATTGTGTATAACCTCAACACATTCTTCGCTCTCGCTCGTTCTCTCTTTAATCCCCTGTATGTTCCCCTCTCTCTGTCTCTCTGTCTCTCTCTCTCTCTCTCTCTCTCTCTCTCTCTCTCTCTCTCTCTCTCTCTCTCTCTCCTCTCTCTCTCTCTCTCTCTCTCTCTCTCTCTCTCTCTCTCTCTCTCTCTCTCTCTCTCTCTCTCTCTCTCTCTGTGTCTCTCCATTAGAGGAAATACTTGAAGGACACTATGTGAAGGAGACTCTACAACTCGTACTGCAGGATGAAGAACACAGAAAAAAAACACATTCATATGGCACATTAGCAAGATAATAAATAGATAAATGTACAAATTCCGGAAGCGAATGCAGAAACGACTTAACGAGGGATGCTAACGATGTAGCAGAACATAACGTCTTAAGGTACATGACTAAACAAATCCCAAATCCATCCTGTACAAATACACACACACACGCACGCACAGACACACGCGCACACACACACACACACACACACACACACACACACACACACACACACACACACACACACACACACACACACACACACACACACACACACACACACACACACACACACACACACACACACACACACACACACACACACACACACACACACACACACACACACACACACACACGGTCTCTCAGGGGACCTTCAGGACCGGGGACTAGCTCTGTGTGGCCAGCTTCCATGGAGGATTTTTCTATTCTCTCTGGTTTGGTCGGTCAGTATGGCTTCTCTGAACTCTTTATTGACCTGTTTCTTCATTTGCTTTCACTCTGTGTCTCCCCCCCCCCTCTCTATCTATAACACTCTGGCTAACTCTCTCTCACACTCTCTCTCTCTACCCCTTTTTCACCTCTCTGCATCTCTGTATGTGTACTGCT
>OLKM01000201.1:432125-437125 GCA_900291075.1 Melanogrammus aeglefinus
GTAACTGCCAACTTGCAATGACATTTCACATGTCATAGTACTCTCACATGTCATAGAAGAACTGCTTCAGGACAGGGCAGCTGACACATCCGCCAATCACAGAGACTCACCAAAGTTCTCCCCACCCCAGATGTCCATGGCTGTGTCGTATTTCCCAAGGTGATTGAACCAGGACCTGTCAATCACAAAGAGCCCGCCCGCGATGATAGGAGTCCTGTCAGGTTTAGAGAGGAAGAGAGAGAGGGTTTGAAGGTAGGACACCAGGGACAGAGAGAGAGAGAGAGAGAGAGAGAGAGAGAGAGAGAGAGAGAGAGAGAGAGAGAGAGACAGAGAGAGAGAGAGAGACAGAGAGAGAGAGACAGAGAGAAGAGAGGAGAGAGCGATTAGTGAGGTTATTTCAAGTTTTAACCTTCATTGTTCCATAAATGCCTGACAACCGGATGCTCTTCTCCTGCAGCACACAGTTAATGCTTCTTATCTAATGTAATATTATTCAACTCATTTTATATAATCTATTTCATCTAATCTATTGACATCCAAGTCTTCAAAATAATCCAACTCATTCTACTAATGTGATCTATCAAAATCAAATTGATCTAATATAATGTAAATAATCAAGATAATCTAATCTATTATAATCTGATATAATATGAAATGACCAAAGGTAATATAACAGATATCATCAAACTAATCTAACTCATTCTACCCTTTTCTTTTGACTAGTCCAATAAAATGTAATCTAACATAGTTTGATCTGTCCAATTCTGCTAATCTGTAATGCAGTTCAGATAATTATTGGTCCTTAATTACCTGCAGGTGTGTATATATCTGTGTATGTCTTTGTGTGAGCCTCTGTATGTATATGTGCTGGTGAGCCTCTGTGTGTTTGGTGTGTGTGGCTGTGTATGTGTGTGTGTGAGCCTGTGTGGGAGCCTGTGTGTCTGTGTGTGTGTGTGTGCGTGAGTGAGTGCGTGCGTGTGTGTGTGGGTGTGTGTGAGCCTGTGACTGTGTGACCCTGTGAGCTAGTGGTCCATGCAGCGGGCCTACAGCCGCATGGTGAAGCGACAGATGGATAAGTGGAGGGACGGTGGGCTCTTGGAGGGCTGGGTAAACAAAGCTAAGTGCTAAGTGCTAACGGCGTCCAGCGCTGCCCTGGGCAGCTAGCCGGCTGCAGCCCGGCCAGATGGCCTGGAGGGCGGACACTCAGCCACCAGACGGACCCCCGCTCACTGCTCCATTGTGCCATGTCATGTGACCAGTGGTATGACTCAAACACACACACACACACACACACACACACACACACACACACACACACACACACACACACACACACACACACACACACACACACACACACACACACACACACACACACACACACACACACACACACACAAAAACACAGTGAATAAGGCTTGTCATTTAAGAAATCCTTAAATAACTGGAGGCCATGATGAATCATCACATCTCTCATCATCACCTAGAAACACTTAGTGTGTGTGTGTGTGTGTGTGTGTGTGTGTGTGTGTGTGTGTGTGTGTGTGTGTGTGTGTGTGTGTGTGTGTGTGTGTGTGCTGTATCCCTCAAAATATGCACAAATACCTTATTAACAAATATTTGTATTTATGTTTGGAGAAAGAGAGAGAGAGAGAGAGAGAGAGAGAGAGAGAGAGAGAGAGAGAGAGAGAGAGAGAGAGAGAGAGAGAGAGAGAGAGAGAGAGAGAGAGAGAGAGAGAGAGAGAGAGAGAGAGAGAGAGAGAGAGAGAGAGAGAGAGAGAGAGAGAGAGAGAGAGAGAGAGAGAGGGTGAGATATAGATAGCGGCGAGAGTAAGAAAGTGTGTTTAAATAATGGAAGGTACAGAGACACAGACGGACAGAAATACACACAGATAGTCTACTTAGATAAATATTGTGGTAAGACATATATATATATATATATATATATATATATATATATATATATATATATTGATAGATAGATACAAATATTAGACACTATTCTGATATTTTGACATATTGACCGACATTAAAAACCATACTGATAAACAAACCCTTCAATCACACTCTCCCACACACACATACCATCTGTTAATGTTTGGCTTCGTGCTCGTGAGAGAAGCTCCACCCGGTTGGTGTGAACCGGCAGTATTAACCAGCGCCCCACCCTGAGGAGGAGGAGGTGGAGGAGAAGGAGGAGGAGGGAGCGCTTGATTCTCCTCCAAAATCGGATTCTCCTTTTTTTGGGAACACGCCACTCTCAGCTATTTTGGTCTACTGTTGTTTGTGTGTGTGTGCGTGTGTGACTTGTGTAGGATGTGTGTGTGTGTGTGTGTGTGTGCGTGTGTGTTTATATTTCCACACGGGCAATGCACATCTATATTCATGTTCACATATTTTATTTTACCGCATTTCTTTCTATTTTGGACCCGAGCCCTATTCCTCTAATGATCAGCGGCTAACGAACTTTAGGATCCTCAAATACATATTCACACATGCTAATTGCAAACGCAGTCTCCCTCTCTCTTACACACACACACCCCACACACACACACACACACACTCTCTCTCATGCTCTCTTTCTCACACACACACACACACACACACACACACACACACACACACACACACACACACACACACACACACACACACACACACACACACACACACCACACACTCTCTCTCTCACATACACACCCACACACACACACACTCTCTCTCTCTCTCTCTCTCTCTCTCTCTCTCTCTCTCTCTCTCTCTCTCTCTCTCTCTCTCTCTCTCTCTCTCTCTCTCTCTCTCTCTCTCTCTCTCTCTCTCTCTCTCTCTCTCTCTCTCTCTCTCTCTCTCTCTCGCTCTCTGTGTTTAAATACTCTCTCCCTCTCTCTCTCACACCCACTCCCCTAGTATTAAATGTAGTAATTAGAGGAGTGCAGCACGGTGTATAGAGCGAGATGCCTCCCACGGTGAGGTACGCAGCAAGACTCAGTAAGAGGTACAAACTAGTGGTAGAGATGAAGCCCACGTTTACAGTTTAAGGCTTCACACAGCATGTATAGTCAGAGATAAACAGACATGTAAACATTCAGTGTGTGTTAATTAAAAAATGTTCATATCATTATATGTGACTGGGTATATGAATATATATCTGTGTGTGTATGTGTGTGTGTGTTGGCTGTTGAATGTGCGTGTCTTTGTGTGTGTATGGTGGATGTGTCTGTGACGGAGTGTGTGTGTGTGTGTCTGTGTGTGTTTGTGGTGTATGTGTCAGTGACGGTGTGTGTATGTGCGTGTGCATGCGTGCGTGTGCATGTGTGTGTGCATGTGTGTTACCTGATTGGTTCAGTAGGATCAGCTCTAGCGGCCCGCTGCTCTGTAGACAGCTGCTCCCATTTAAAGTGGAGACTCCAGTCAAAGCCTGAGAGAGGTAGAGAGAGGTAGAGAGAGGTAGAGAGAGGCAGAGAGAGGTAGAGAGAGGTAGAGAGAGGTAGAGCGAGGTAGAGAGAGGTAGAGAGGTAGAGAGAGAGGAGAGAGGAAAATTAATAAAAGTGAGAGAAATGCAAAGGGACGCTAAGGGAGAAGGGGACACAGAGAGAAGAACAACAGAGTGAGAGAGAGAGAGAGAGAGAGAGAGAGAGAGAGAGAGAGAGAGAGAGAGAGAGAGAGAGAGAGAGAGAGAGAGAGAGAGAGAGAGAGAGAGAGAGAGAGAGAGAGAGAGAGAGAGAGAGAGAGAGAGAGAGAGAGAGAGAGAGAGAGAGAGAGAGAGAGAAAGAGAGGGGAGGGCGTGAGAGAGACAAAGTGAGGACGACGGAGATTCACCTATGGGGAGATCATACTTTATACTGCAGCCTGACTTCATGTATTACATTATAATGTATAATCAGTACCCCCCTGTTTACCTATAGGCTTTTCACACATGAAAAGCCTATAGGTAAACTCTGGATGAACTCTGGATAGCAATGCCTGGCGTTGATCAGCAGTTTCCCTTCCGCACATGGAACACCCAACAGGAGTCGCATCAGACGTGTTCACGCATATCAGAGATACTCGGTCTACTCTAGGTGACGCCTGGGTAGAGCGTCTAGGAGGCAGGACGTGACTGAAAAAGTATAGAGTGGTAGGCACTGCATTTAGGTGGGGGTGAGGCTACCAGCTCGGTGATCAACGCTGCATTTATTGAGACGTATCCACAGAAGAGTGGAAAGCAGAAAGAAGTTGGAACGCAAAGTAAAGGAGAGGAGAGGAAAGTGCGAGGCAGCTACACTCCGTGGCGTGATAGAAACGTCAATAATTTGTCAGCTACATGATCCCCTCGCTCGCTGTGAATCCTCCAGCCCTCCAGACTTTACACCAGGGGTCCGGCCACACACACACACACACACACACACACACACACACACACACACACACACACACACACACACACACACACACACACACACACACACACACACACACACACACACACACACACACACACACACACACACACACACACACACACACACTTCTTATTCATGTGGAATTTGTTTGGTTCTGTTAAGAGAGAGAATGAGGTGGAGAATGTGGGGAGAGGTATAGAGAGAAAGAGAGATAGAGAGGTAGAGAGATAGAGAGAAACAGAGATAGAGAGGTAGAGAGTGATAGAGAGAAAGAGAGATAGAGAGGTAGAGAGTGATAGAGATAGAGAGATGGAGAGGTAGAGAGGTAGAGTGATAGAGAGGTAGAGAGTGATAGAGAGATAGAGAGGTAGAGAGTGATAGAGAGAAAGAGAGGTAGAGAGTGATAGAGAGATAGAGAGTAGAGAGATAGAGAGAAAGAGTGGTAGAGTGCTAGAGATTAAGAGATAGAGATAGAGAGGTAGCGAGGTTGAGAAATAGAGAGGTAGAGAGTGATAGAGAGATAGAGAGGTAGAGTGGTAGAGAGGTAGCGAGGTAGAGTGATAGAGAGGTAGAGAGTGATAGAGAGATAGAGAGGTAGAGAGTGATAGAGAGAAAGAG
>OLKM01000201.1:442125-448183 GCA_900291075.1 Melanogrammus aeglefinus
CGTTTATTCAAATGCTCTGTACATTAGTGCAGTGCTGTGTGCATTAGTCCTCCTCCCTTAGTGCTGAGTACGGGCCGTGGTACTGCAGGGCTAATCGGTGTCAGCGTAGTCTTCGGTGTATTTATCTAGCCTTCGTGAGCAGTGTGCACTGCGAACATAAGAGTACGGCACGCAGTGCTAGCCATTGTACTGCTGTCTGGGATTAATGAAGTTTATCTTATATTATCAGACACTATTATACCATATAGGCTTACTATTCGATACAATTATAAAATATATAATATTATACTATACTACATGATATACTTTATAATTTCGACTATATAATACAGTATTTATATGCTGTCTGTGAGCCGGAGTCAGAGTGCACGTAGGAGTGTGCACGGCCAGATCGATAGCTCATGCATTAAACTGTGAATATATGACTGTAAAATGAGTGACGCGACAGTGATGGATGACTCTGGGGTGTCGCCACGGATACGCATGCATTAATATGAACACACATATACTCAAATACCTGCACACACGCACAGACACCTGCACACACACACACACACACACACACACACACACACACACACACACACACACACACACACACACACACACACCTGCACACACACACACACACACACACACGTACGCAAGCAAGCCTGCGCACAGATACACAGACACGCACTCACACAAATGCACACACATACACAAACACACCAGAGAGAGAGAGGGAGAGAGAGAGAGAGAGAGAGAGAGAAACAGAATCACATCAGCTGTGATTTTTTCAAAATTATAAAAAAGAAAAATCTTCAGGATATAAACCCCCACCAACGACCAGACACACATACACGCAGATGAACAAACACGTACACACACACACAGATTTGAATGCTCATATACATCCATCATAAACATCATAAAATATAGATGCATGCGGATGCACACATACACACACACACACACACACACACACACACACACACACACACACACACACACACACACACACACACACACACACACACACACACACACACACACACACACACACACACACACACACACACACACACACACACACCCACACACACACTTTAACATAATGTTTGAAGCAGAAGGTGTGAAAACAAAACCCTCTGCGACCCAAACCCCTAAAGCCATTCTGTCTGAGAAAACTATGACATACTGATTATTTCACAATGACAACATAGACACTATCGGAGAGGAGAGGGGAGATAGGAAGAGAAGGAGAGAGGATCGAGAGGAAGAGAGAGGAAGAGAGAAGGGAGAGGAGAGGAGAAAGAAGGTGAGGAGAGAGGAGAGGAAAGGAAGGAGAGGAACCTGGTTCCAAAAATGCTATATAAATGCAGTCCAGTTAATTTAGGAGGATAGCGAAGGACAGAGGAAGGGAGAGGAGAAATAGGAGAAGAGAGGGTATAGGAAAGGTGAGGAGAGGAGGGGAGGACGAGCGGTAAGTACAGAGGAGGGAGGGGGAGGAGGAGAGGACATGAATGGGGTGAAAAGAAGAGGTAGTTCAGGAGAGAGGAGGGGGAGAGGGGGAGAGGAGGAAAGAAAGGGAGAGATGGGGAGAAAAAGGGAGTGGGAGAGATGAGGAGAGAAAAGGGAGAGGAGGGAGAGGGAGAGATGAGGAGAGAGGGAGAGGAGGCGAGGAAGGGTAGATGAGAGAAGGAGATGGGAGAGGAGGAGGATGAATGACAAAGTGCAGCATTTATCCCTGATGAGAGCGATGAACAGCGATGGCATTTTCACTCAAGAAAATACGGTAATTTTTCATTCACTGTCTCTCGAACACACACACACACACACACACACACACACACACACACACACACACACACACGTATATATACAACACAACACACATATATATATATATATATATATATATATATATATATATATATATATATATTATATATATATACTATATATATATTATATATGTTATATATATATATATACAACACAACCCACTTATCTGTAGGATACTAAAAGCTCTAAAGAGGCCTTGTTTATTCACACTCATGCAAACACACACACAAGCACTCATGTACACACACACCACACACACACACACACACACACACACACACACACACACACACACACACACACACACACACACACACACACACACACACACACACACACACACACACACACACACACACACAAACACAAACACACAAACACTCATGCACACAAATAAAAAGGTGGAAAAAAAGAAAGAGGGGTGAAGAAAGGAAGAGAAGGGAGGATTAGATATGACAAGAGAGAAAACAGAGGATAGGATAGAGAATAAGAAGAGTGAGGGGAAGAGGATAAGAAGGAGAGAGGAAACAAGACAGGAGATCAAAGGGAGAGGGGAGGAGAGGAGAGGAGAGGAGAGGAGAGAAGAGGAGAGGAGAGGAGAGAGGAGAGGAGAGGAGAGGTAGAGGAGAAGGAGAGGAGAGGTAGAGGAGAGGAGAGGAGAGGAAGAGGAGAGGAGAGGGGAGGAGAGGAGAGGAGAGAGAGGAGGAGAGGAGAGGAGAGGAGAGAAGAGGGGAGGGGAGGGGAGGAGAGGAGAGGAGGGGAGAGGAGAAGAAAAAGGATCAGAGAGGATAGGAGAGGAGAAGAGAAGAGATGAGTGCTCTTTGATACTGCAACTGGGATTAAGGGCTATACAAATAAAATGTTATTGATTGACCTGCAGGAGAAGGGAGGAGGGGAAGAGGCAGGACAGAGGGGAGTGGATTAGGAGTCGAGGGCCGTACCTGTTTGATGCGGTGCAGTAGAGGGGGCAGCCAGTCCTTGTTGACCTCACAGTGGCTGTCCAGGAAGGTGAGGACCCCGGCCCTGGAGGAGTCAGCCCCCCGCACCCGGGACCGGATCAGACCTGACAGGCGATGCCAGAGCAATGTTTCAATCAGGGTCCCACTCTCACTCTCACCCTCTCCGCGCATCCCTCTCTCTCTCTCTCTCTCTCTCTCTCTCTCTCTCTCTCTCTCTCTCTCTCTCTCTCTCTCTCTCTCTCTCTCTCTCTCTCTCCTCTCTCTCTCTCTCTCTCTCTCTCTCTCTCTCTCTCTCTCTCTCTCTCTCTCTCTCTCTCTCTCTCTCTCTCTCTCTCTCTGATTTCAACAGGCTTCATTAGAAAACACATATACAGTATACACAATATGTGATGCAAAACCATTTGAGACATTGCAGTAGATTAATTATTAATGTAAATAATGAATAAACTAAATGATGTAAACTTTCCAGAATCCTGAGAGTGGAGCTGAGCCCTTGATATTTCACAATGTGCGTTTGAAGCAGTCCTCTCTTATGTTAGAAAGCAGCCAAGCTGGAGGCTTCCCCTTTATATCACTGCCAAGGAGGAGGTGATCAGTCAATATCATGTGTAGTGGCAAGAGACTCAGCGGCTATTAGTTTGTGACATTCAATGACAATTCGGGAGGGCATTTTGACAGAATTGTTTCTCTGGTATTCTCTCTCCCCATCCGCCTCTCCATACCCCTCTCATCTAGTCTGTCTCTCTGTCTGTCTCTCTGCAATCTCTCTCCTCGTCTCGTCGGTGCTGTCACTCTGTCATCTCTCTACCACCTCTCTCTCTCTCTCTCTCTCTCTCTCTCTCTCTCTCTCTCTCTCTCTCTCTCTCTCTCTCTCTCTCTCTCTCTCTCTCTCTCTCTCTCTCTCTCTCTGTCAACCTCCTTCCCTCGTTATGGCTTTTCATTGACCGCAATGGCTGTCAATCAACATTGAGTTGTTTTTTTTGTTTTAAGCTTTATGTTTATGTTTAAAACATAGATTGTCCATCCTAATCGCTCCAACACGGTTTTCACATCCTCAAAATCAGCGATCTCAAATCTGAGGTGGTCTTCTGTAACTCTCGGTCGTCACTCTGCAACTTCTCATTGTCTATCAAATGCGAGAGTCACACCTGAATCAGTCGTTTCGATATATATTATTCCCTCTCTCCTGTCTCTCGTCTCTCTCTCTCTCCTCTCATCTCCTCATCACTGTCTCTCCTCTCTCTCCTCTCTCTTCTACCTCTCGTTTCTCTCTTTCATCCTCACTGCTCTCTCACATTTCTCTATCATCTCTCTCTCTCCGTTCTCCATCTCTCGTACTCTCTCTCGTCCGCTGCCTCTCGCTCTGATCACTCGTTTCTTCCTCCTCATCTCTCTCTCGGTCTCTTCTCTGTCAGACCTCCTTCCCTCGTTATGGGCTTTTCATTGACCGCAATGGGCTGTCAATCAACATTGAGTTGTTTTTTTTGTTTTAAGCTTTATGTTTATGTTTAAAACATAGATTGTCCATCCTAATCGCTCCAACACGGTTTTCACATCCTCAAAATGACAGGGAATTAAAGTCTGAGGGTAGGGTATGTAATCCGGTAGACACTGCCAACTTCTCATTGTTATATAAAATTGGCCAGAGGGACATATGAATCAGTGATGATATATATTATTCATTCTTCCATCCGCCTTTTTCTGATTATGAACGCATAATGTATCTCTCTCTGGCTGTAGCTTTACAAGTACCGGTACATGGTTGAACCAGACAGCCCGACGAAGAGAGATTACCATGTTTCCAATCCAATAATAAAGTACTATCCAGATAGACAGATGGATAGATAGAGAGATACACATCATCATCACCAACTTTTATTATTAGGCTCAAGGTCCATTTAAAAGACATACAATACAAAAAAGTAAATAGACCACATAAATAAGAATAAAAACGCAGATCGACGGACATATAGAAATGGACAGACGGATATATGGATAGACGGACAGACAGCTCCGCAAGACCTTTCTATCTGTTGAAACTCCCACCTCAAAACACAAACGCACGCGCACAGGGAGGCACGCACACACACACACTCAAACACTAACACAAACACAGACACGCACACACACACGCTGTCAGTTAGTACGAAGAGAGAAAATCGATGCTGGACTCTTAGAGCTTCTGTCAGACATAGACCAAACCTTTTAACGGCCCATCTGAGTGTGTGTGTGTGTGTGTGTGTGTGTGTGTGTGTGTGTGTGTGTGTGTGTGTGTGTGTGTGTGTGTGTGTGTGTGTGTGTGTGTGTGTGTGTGTGTGTGTGTGTGTGTGTGTGTGTGTGTGTGTGTGTGTGTTCATATGTCTGTGCTTGAAATTCTAACAGATGCACACTAGAAAACATGCATTTATTCCAATGAGTGCACCTTGGGGGAATAAATATCTGTAAACCTGTGTGTGTGTGTGTGTGTGTGTGTGTGTGTGTGTGTGTGTGTGTGTGTGTGTGTGTGTGTGTGTGTGTGTGTGTGTGTGTGTGTGTGTGTGTGTGTGTGTGTGTGTGTGTGTGTGTGTGTGTGTGTGTGTGTGTGTGTGTGTGTGTGTGTTTGAGTCAGTGAGAGTGACAGGATGAGTGCTGCTTTATGACATCTGTGTGTGTGTTTGTGTATCTGTATGTTTTTGTGTGTGCTTACGTGCGTGCGTGCGTGCGTGCGTGCGTGCATGTGTGTTTGTGCTCATTGGTTTAGGGGGTATCTCTGATAGCATTATGCTCTATTTTGACTAAACAGTTGGATCAATAGACTCTGACACACAGGGCTAGGTTAATGTGCCCCCTTGCCTGCGCGTGTATGTGTGCATGTGTGTATATGTGTGACATTGTAACAGCGGTCATGGTGCTATTAGGCCGAGGCTCAGCCAATTAAAAATCCCATTTCATCCTCAATAAGGCTTTATTTTCTGGTCGGGTGGGCACGTGCACATACACACACATCCACATATACGCACACGCCCCTGCACACACACACCCGCGCACACACACACGCACAAATAGGAGAATTAAAGTCCATTTTTGTTTTGATTCCGCTATAAGCATAAGGTGCTTGTGTGTGTGTGGGCTTTTGTGTGGATGTGTTCGTGTGTTTGTGTTTGAGAGTGTGGCTGTATTAGAGTGTGTGTTTGTGTGAGTGTGTGTGTGTGTGTGTGTGTGTGTGTGTGTGATGTTAAATGTTTGTACCAAGGTAAATGGTTAAAGTGTCAGAGAATGGGTGGGTATTTTCG
>OLKM01000202.1:0-2500 GCA_900291075.1 Melanogrammus aeglefinus
CTCAGTCTGTCTCTGTCTCTGTCTCTGTCTCTGTCTCTCTCTCTCTCTCTCTCTCTCTCTCTCTCTCTCTCTCTCTCTCTCTCTCTCTCTCTCTCTCTTCTCTCTCTCTCTGTCTCTCTCTCTCTCCCTCTCTCTGTCTCTCTCTCCCCCCTCCATGGGGGGAGGGGTGGTTTCTTCGACAAAAGGCCTTGACCGCGATCACAGCCCTCTTTCTTCCCCCCAACGCCTCCCCCAGCAGAACCATGCAGACCACCGCTAACGCTAATGGGCGAGCATTAGCATTTCAAGGAGCCTCCATTAAACGGGGCAAGACAAGCTGCTCTCTGCGGGGGGGAATCCATTTTGTCCCTCGCCTCCAACATCTGCTGCAGCCGTCCCCGGCCAGAAGGACACGCAGATAGAGCCAGTGAGCCCTCTGATTTACTGTGGTGACGGACTGGCCCACAGACACACAGACAGACAGACAGGCCAACACAGACAGAAAGACAGACAGACAGACAGACAGACAGACAGACAGACAGACAGACAGACAGACAGACAGACAGACAGACAGACAGACAGACAGACAGACAGACAGACAGACAGACAGACAGGCCCACAGACAGAGAGATAGACACAGGCCAGAGCCAAAGGCGAATCAAGGGACACACACCTACATGGAAGGAGACAGATAGACACACAGACAGACACACATACACACAGAGAAGATAGACACCCACACATGGAAGCAGACAGATAGACAGGCACAGAAAGCAGACACACGTTGAAACACATTACTCTGAATGTCCTCCTATTTTGTTTCAGTTTGACCCTTTTTTCTGTTTTGTTATTTTTCATTATTTCTCATATTTGTTTTGAATAATTACTCTTATAAAAAACGATGACCTTGACTTTGTACTCTTTATAACAGTGGGCAGAACGGCAGCATGTGAGCCCAGCGTGGCCGTTGCTGTCCACAGCCTGGAACAATGTCCTGATGAAACACGTGTTGTTTACATGTTATACGGCCATAAGGACACTGATTTAAGAAGGCCGCTGTCAAATGGGGACGTGGGTCAAGGTTTGGGTCAAAGACAGATTGACAAAGAGCAAATCAGGGCGAGGCCTTGATCCCCTTCTCATCTGTCCTACACCTCACATTGTCCCCCCCTCTCTCTCTCTCTCTCTCTCTCTCTCTCTCTCGCTCTCTCTCTCTCTCTCTCTCTCTCTCTCTCTCTCTCTCTCTCTCTCTCTCTCTCTCTCTCTCTCTCTCTCTCTCTCTCTCTCTCTCTCTCTCTCTCTCATATACTCACTTATGGGGTAAATTGACTCCCGCTCATCCAAAATATTCCTCAGTCCTTTTTCATTGTCAGATCGACTCTCACTGTACTAATATATTCTTCTATTGATTTTCTTATATCATTGTGTATGAAACATGCTTTATTTGAATCAATTCATGAGGACCATGCTATCCTTGTCATGCTGTGACCAATCACAAGCGTACAGAACAACTCATGTTTACATTCTGCCCACCAACCACATCGCTCACTGCGTAGCGGTAGGCTCCCTCTCAACGCGACGGATACTGACTGTTGCCACGCATAGCAACACAATAAAATAACAACATAAAGATTGCAGTTGGGGATAAACACAGCAACACACACACACACACACACACACAGACTCACACATACACACATAGAGTAGTATGTCGGTGTAAGTATTGCTCTGTGTGTGAATGTTTTTGTGTGTGCTTGTGTGTGTGTGTCATGCTTCCTTGACTCTTAACAGATGAAAAGTGGATTTAAGTGACAGAGTAGTTAGTGGTTTGAGGTTTGTATGCATGCCACCCCCCCCCCCTATCCCCCCTCCCCCCCCCCCCCCCACACACACACACACACACACACACACACACACACACACACACACACACACACACACACACACACGCACACACACACACACGCACACACACACACACACTCCCAATAAGTGCCCTGAGTGAAACACGTGTGTGGTGAGGAGCAGGGTGTGAACCAGAGGATTGGATCCTCAGAGCTCCAGAGGGGGTTTGGCGATGGCACCTGTGGTGAGCACCTGGTTGCTTTCACCAAACAGAGTGCCAGCACACACACACAAACATACACAAACACAAACACACACACGGTGTGTCACACACACACACACACACACACACACACACACACACACACACACACACACACACACACACACACACACACACACACACACACACACACACACACACACACACACACACACACACACACGTGACTGAGAAGGTAGGGTGTACACAGCCAGTAGTCATTATTACAATTCCGGAAAGCAACATGGGCAAAAATACAACAAACTGATGAGGAGATAGCAAATCCTCTACTATCCTTATTTCTAACAAAAATATGTGCTTGCTTCTCTGTCAACGGCAAGTGACAATAATTCTGTACAGTACAGAGTCATGTTAAATGTATCCTGCAAACTGCAGATGTCAGCCTCTCTCTCT
>OLKM01000202.1:7500-110000 GCA_900291075.1 Melanogrammus aeglefinus
ATTTCAAAAGTGACTCTGGCTTTTGTTACCCGAAAGGAATGAGCAGCCCTCCTTTAAGGCCGGGGTGCCCTTGGCGGGAAAGGACAGATAAAGTGGCATAGGAGGGGAAGGAGAGAAGCTAGAGAGAGAGTGATAATGTGTGTGTGTGTGTGTGTGTGTGTGTGTGTGTGTGTGTGTGTGTGTGTGTGTGTGTGTGTGTGTGTGTGTGTGTGTGTGTGTGTGTGTGTGTGTGTGTGTGTGTGTATGTGTGTGTGTGTGTGTGTGTGTGTGTGTGTGTGTGTGTGTGTGTGTGTGTGTGTGTGTGTGTGTGTGTGTGTGTGTGTGTGTGTGTGTGTGTGTGTGTGTGTGTGCGTGTGTGTGTATGTGTTTGGGTGTGCATGTGTGCTTTTGTGTGTGCGCCGTATGTGCTTGTGTGTGCGTGCGTGTGTGTGCCTCTCTAGCTCGTCAGGCGGTGAGGGCATGCTGATAGGCTGAGAGGATAAGCTGTGGGGGAGAGAAAGCGACGGAGGCGTATTAACCGGGCGTCCAGAGAGAGAAAGGGAGACGGCGAAGGTCTGGGGGGGCTGGCTCTCGGGGTGGGGGCTGATCCCATGTGAGCCGATGAGATGGTCCAAGAATGAGGCTGTGGGTGGGGGGGGGGGGGGGGGGGGGAGATGAGAGCTAAAGAGGATTAGGGCTGAGACCCTTTGTTGTTGTGATCAGTTAAAAGCGCTGTGCCTGTATGGAGCTCCACCTGATCACCTGATCACCTGATCACCTCAACGCTGACCGGAGAACCTGCAGAGAGCAAACACACCTCAGTCAGACAAGATGGTGGACGAGGCGGTGATGAAGACTGAAGAGGAGAAGACGGAGTATACTTTTGATCGACACCAGGACATTGGGAGTGAAAACATAATGGTGGCATTCTCCTTCCTTATCTTCCCCTGATGATAAACAACTCCTTCTCAACACACCTTCAGAAAACACCGCGGGCGCGGGACTGATGGATGGCTCCATGCATTACCCCTCCACTGGTGCTCTGCATGGAAGGGAGAGACGCAGGAAGGTCTTTGGCAGATCCGGAGCGCAGATAAACGCAATTTATAGGTCTATGACAACACCTAGCAGCACCGCCAACCACCACACCAGCCTGCTGACCCTGCTATTCATTCTCCTTCACACACACACACACACACACACACACACACACACACACACACACACACACACACACACACACACACACACACACACACACACACACACACACACACACACACACACACACACACACGCAAACACACACACACACACACACAACAAAAAGGAGATATAAATTACCCCCCACTGGGGCGTAATAAGGAAGCGAAGTGCGGGTGGTCAGCACTGGTCTGGAGAGCCATGATTCAGAGGCTGTGTGGTGGTGGTGTGTGTGTGTGTGTGTGTGTGTGTGTGTGTGTGTGTGTGTGTGTGTGTGTGTGTGTGTGTGTGTGTGTGTGTGGTGTGTGTGTGTGTGTGTGTGTGTGTGTGTGTGTGTGTGTGTGTGTGTGTGTGTGTGTGTGTGTGTGTGTGTGTGTGTGTGTGTATGTGTGTGTGTGCATGCGAGTGTGTCTATCTGTCAGTCTTTCTGTGTGCGTGTGCTCGCTGCCTGGTCACAAAGAAAGCGTGTTTCCTACATTAACTCTCTCTTCCCATTCTCTGGTTGTATAAATAGAGGGGGATTGAGAAAGAGCTGCAGGGACTTGCTGCTCGCCTGTGGCTTGAGAGTTATAAGGAAGTGAGCCGGGCTGCAGACCAGAGATAGGGCCGACGGGAACCGACCTCATTCGGGTTTAGCCCCGCCAAAAAAGTAGTTCCCTCCTTGTCCGTTTTTTCCTTTCACACGCCAGTGAAGGCAGCGGCGCCTGCGATGTCCCCACGCTGAATGTGTCCGTGACCTACTGAGCTTCACCTTGATTTACATATAGATTATACCTTCACTTGGGAGGCAGAGGATGTGTGGCACATGTCAATGGTGGCGTAGAAGGACTTTCTACTGTTATCGCTTAGTAGCCATTGTTATCTGAAAGACGCTCTCAGAAACGAGGTTTTAACTGTCTGTAAAGTACGAAGTTACGCGAACCCCCGGTTCTCTTTGCCAGCCCACCCCAGTAAAGAGGGGGGTGGGGGCTTTGAGAATGCTCCCCCAAGCCGATGATATTTATGTATTAGTGAGGAGATTCATGCAGGCAGCCATCTTACCACAGGATCCAAGAAGTCAGAGCTAAAGCGAAATCAAAACTCATTTTTCAGGTTTCATGTCTCAATTCCCTTTGGAACAGAGGAAGTGGTGGGAGAACACTTCAAATGTCAACTTAAGAACTCTTTACATCCTCTCTTTGACTCTATTCCCTCTTAAATAAGCACATTATAATAAAGCTTTATCATTTGTGTCTGATTTTTTTAAATGGGACAGTAAAAGAAAATATATATATTTTAACTTGACAGATCAACATCAGAGAAACCTTTTAAGAGAAAGAAAACTTTGCAGAAAAGGAAGAATCTCAAAATATATTATCTACTTATAACAAGTGATGTGACCAAATGTTTGAGATGAGCTTAAATACACCAATCAGAGAAAAAAAATAAGAGTGAAGTATAATGAGCGTTCTATACTCAACGTCATGACTCCCCATTGTGCCACATGTTATTATAGCATGCCAGTAGTCTTGACCCCTTGACCAAAGGTTCTGGGTTCAAATCCCAGCGTCCACAGTCTACCTGCCCACATCCCTGAGAAAGACACCAAGCTCTTTGCCTGCACGTAAATGACAAATAAAATCCCTTTAGATCAAATAATCCCCTAATAACAGTATATAGCAGCGACATTGCTGTGTTTTATAACATGGATCCCAACCCACTTTGTTGTTTAGTTCCTGCATGTGATTCAGCGATCATGTGTGTCTTTGTGTGTCCAGTTGTGTCTTTACAACCCTCTGGTATGTGCGTGTGTTCCAGAACACCACCTGCTTGGGTAGAGGGAGGGCGGTGCCCCCAGGGATGCTGGTGGAGTGGCCACTCCACACCGGCCCCAGCAGCCACTCAGGGGGGCCGGCGGGCCTTTGTCTCAGACGTCCAATCTGGCAACCCCATCTCTGGGCTCTGCATCCTCCCTGACTGGAGGAACATCTCCTGTTACAGCAGCGGGGAGGGGAGAGAGAGAGGAGAAGGGGGGGAGAGAGAGAGAGAGAGAGAGAGAGAGAGAGAGAGAGAGAGAGAGAGAGAGAGAGAGAGAGAGAGAGAGAGAGAGAGAGAGAGAGAGAGAGAGAGAGAGAGAGAGAGAGTGAGAGAGAGAGAGAGAGAGAGAGAGAGAGAGAGAGAGAGAGAGAGAGAGAGAGAGAGAGAGAGAGTGAGTGAGAGTGATTAAATCCTTCAGACTTTCATCAGACCTTCATCAGACCTGGGTGAATCGTGCTATCATCATGGACCAGGCTGTTGATCTACCAAGAGGAAGAGATCCGATATTTCATTGATTTTAAATCAAACGTCCTGTGTTCATTCTTCAGCATGTCGTTGTGACGACAGACTTATTTATTTACGGTGACGCCCTCTTCTCTGGGGTCGCTGGATGCAGACCACGCCCCGAGGGGTCGGCGCTGCTACAAGAGTCGCGAGCCCATGTTGTGTACATACACCCCTGCACGCGACAGGCGCGTGACCGCTTCTTTCTTCCTTCCGACGCGCCGGGTTCATGCGGGACGGACCGGTGCTGCTCGTGACGGACACGGGATTGTAAAAACAGAAGGAAACACGTTCAGAGTAAAATAACGCGGTTTGTGTTGTAGGGTTGAATATATCTTTAATTATGGTCGTGAGATTTAACTTCAATCGCATTCAATTTGCTAATGTGTTCCTCGATTCCACCTAATCCAAATAATTTAATGTGGAGCGCAAGAATTTAACCCAGAATCTAACTGACGTGGACCGTTTGAGGAGGAAACGTAGCCGTTTCTAAACTGGCCGGGTATTTAGTTCGCCGATTAAAGGCTACGTTTTAAACCGTTTCGGTAATTCATGGTGCGGGAAAGGAGCGCGTCTGGCGGCTGTAATCTCGCGCTATTGGCGCGAGGCTGCGGGAACACAAGCTGACCGCGAGCCCAACGGCCAGTCCGACGCGCGGACTCTGCTCGTTTGCTCCCTACTTTCTCTCCTGAACCCGAACTAATGGTTCGCCGAACGTGGATTGGTTCACTCTGCTTGAGAAGTGTTCACATTGTTTGACTCGGCGGTGGAAGATACTAACTATTTAAATCTCTAAACAAAATGTCCGGTGAGCATGAACTTGTGGAACTTGTTCAACCGAGATGTGAACCTCCAGAGTTGGGCTGAAGACGGCTCTTACTGTTGTAACTTAAGTTAGTGTTGTAACTTCAGACGTGTTAATAATCGATGCAGGTGTAGAGGGGCCCCGGAGGTCCCTAAAGAAACGGAGGGGCCCGATCACATTCCGATCTCCCAGCGTTCAGCCCCATTGATCAGCTGAGACCGCGCTGACTGACAGGCCGGTCGCCATGGTAGCCGCCTCGGCGGCGCCGCGAGGACTGGCTCGCGGGCTGTGTGAATGGGGTGACGTCACGGGGCCGGCGCCAGAGAGTCTGCGAGGGGGAGAGAGAGGGAGAGAGACGGAGGCAGATAGAGAGGGGAGCCGGGATCGGAGCGCTCTGCTCGGGTCTGAACCGGCCTCGTCTCGTGGTGGTCCATCACCTGTCGCACGTCACCCGAGATGTACACAGCTGCGAGAGCGGCAGAAAAGGGAGAGAAATGGAAAAACCCGTCCGCGCCAGATGTGGACACGACTGCAAGAACTCACTTGTGAAAAAACGATCCCAAAAGAACCGAAGAGCCAGAGTCTGCTGAAATGACTGTTCACCACGACCGGCGTGGATCTGCAGTGAACACTGCGTTATGTTTGACAATATAGACCTCTTTCTGCTCATGCCAATGTAAAGCATAGGGCCTATATGATATATATATATATATAATATATATATATATATATATTATATATAATATAATATATATATATATATATATATATATATATATATATATATTATATATATTATATATATATGACAAAACTGAATTCTACTGTATATTACACAAAGCATCACAAGACCGCAGTTCACCGTAACTTTACAGTATAAACAATGAGGCTGGATTCAGGATTCAGTCGAGTATTCTGCAAACACATTCAAATTCAGGTTATGAGTGACGCGTCTTAGGTCATATCTTCAGTTTATGAGTGACAGTTCATATCTTCAGGTTATCTGACCTGTGACCTGTTCCGCTCTTCTTTATAAATGCATTGATTAATGTAATCCACAAAGCAAAGAAGGAGCCATCAACTGCCCCCAGCCGCCCCGGGGCAGTGTGTGTGTGTGTGTGTTGTGTGTGTGTGTGTGGTGTGTGTGTGTGTGTTGTGTTGTGTGTGTGTGTGTGTGTGTGTGTGTGTGTGTGTGTGTGTGTGTGTGTGTGTGTGTGTGTGTGTGTGTGTGGTGTGTGTGTGTGTGTGTGTGTGTGTGTGTGTGTGTGTGTGTGTGTGTGTGTGTGTGTTTGTAGCATCTTCACCCGTGTGCGGAGAAGCCCTTGTGGGCGACACCATCACAGAGGAGGAACGCAGTGTAGTAGTTATACACGGAAGGGTCAAAGTCATTTATCCACGTAGAAAATATAAATGTTCCCGTTCCTCAAAGCAGATGTTGAAGTGTAAAATGTTATTCTTCCAGGTGTGTGCAGAGTCCACTGCATCTAAACCCACTGCATCTAAACCCAACATGTACACCTCAGTCCAACCAGCTCCTGACACTGATGTCAGAGGGAACACATATTCTCCGCACTAAACCAACCGCTGGCTTCCTCCGTAATGTCACTATTGGCCCCCACGCTGGTGCAGTGTCACTAGTCTATGTGGTGTCACTGGCCCCCATGGAAGTGCAGTGTTAGGCTATTAGGTAGGCCACCATGCAATCCCACTGAGATTCAGATCAATGGTTTTCGTTCCGACAGAATCTTTCGGATCTTCGGGTAAAGAACATCATCTCCCGTATGCACGGGACGCACTGGGACGCGCGCACATTTAGACGTTTAATGAAAAGAAACGCTGATTGTAAACGAAATAACATTTAAATATTTAGTGTAAATTGCCCCATCACTTGGTCCCACGCCAGTGAGTGTGGCGCTCGTCAAACTAAAGGACAATAGTTTGCTGGGTTTATTGGTATTATATAGGATGTTATACTTTGAGATTTTAATAAAATAATGCATCGATAAACCTCCCGCCACACGCGAGCGCCGTTTCTCCAGGTCTGCTGCTGAATTAGGAATCATTAATTCCCTGATCACAAACAGGTAAGAGCTCAATTTCCCAAATTGCCCACCGGAGCTGAAGCGCCCCGCGGCGCCGCCTCCGACACGCGTTGCCCCTAGTAACGCGGAAGATAAGGGTGGGGCTAGGAGCGCTCGGCAGAACGAGCCAATGAGAGAGCGGAGCGGCGATGATTGCCACACCCAGCTCTTCCAATCGGAGCCGCCGCAGCCCTGGCGTCGGAGAGCGGGCGGCTGGCTATATAAGCTCGCCTGACGGCTCGATGATCCAGTCCTGTCGTCTGACCTCCTCTCGCGGACTACTAAACACTGAGACTACGAGAGATCGAGACTACGGAAACACCTCGAGACTAACGAAGACCTCCGAGACTACGAGATGAAAGCCATCAGCCCCGCGCGCTCCTTCCGGATAAACGGCTCCAGCCTGTCGGACCACGCTCTGATCTCCCGGAGCAAGACCCCCGCAGACGACCCCCTCAGCCTGCTGCTCAACATGAACGACTGCTACTCCAAGCTGCGGGAGCTCGTGCCCAGCATCCCGCAGAACAAGAGCGTGAGCAAGATGGAGATCCTGCAGCATGTGATCGACTACATCCTGGACCTGCAGCTCGCGCTGGACTCCAGTGTCGCGATAACGAGTCTGCAGCACGCGCGGCCCCCGCTGAGCGCGCTCAACACGGACATCAGCGTTCTGTCCCTCCAGGTAACCAACGAGAACCCTTTTGAGACCAAGACCCCAATAGAGAGCCCCTTATAGAACCTGACCCCCTTAGAGCAGGTAGAACCGAGACGCCCTTAGAGACAAAGTAACGACCGAGACCCCCTTGGAGGCCAGGTAGGACCGACCGAGACCCCCTTAGACAGAGACTCCTTGAGAAGACTATGTAGACCCCCTTAAAGACCAGGTAGACGACCCATTAGACAGCAGGGAGAACCGACCGAAAACCCATTAGACAGCGGTTAGGGCCAGACTCGTTTGAGGAGAAATAGACAGAGAGCTGTCAGTGTTTTGATGTCTGCGCGTCCGTGAGCTGCCGCACCAGCCCCCATCCCGGGTCCAGCGTCCCGGGTCTAGCATGGTAGAGCGTCCCGGGTCTAGCATGGTAGAGCGTCCCGGGTCTAGCATGGTAGAGCGTCCCGGGTCTAGCATGGTATAGCGTCCCGGGTCTAACATGTTGAGGTTTACATGACTGGTCACGGATATGTACGGGCGGTGTCGCCTACTGCTGTTCGGGACTCGAGCTGTGCTACTTCTCAGAACTGTTAAATTAACACGGTTTCTTTTCTTGTGGGTTCCAGTCTCCGGAGTGTCCGTCAGACCTGACAGATGACAGCCGAGCTCAGCGCCGTTAAAGCGGTAAGTAGGCTCAGTGTGTTGACTGCTAGGGCAGAAGGAAATATAACCACCCATCTGTGTATTTGTGTGTCGTTGTGAGAGTGTGTGTCGTTGTGATGATGATAATAATAGTGATAATGCGCTGACTGGGGGCTTTTTTCTATGAAAAGCGAACGCCAGGGTTCCGTTGCGTTCCTATCCCATAATGAAGAGCATCTGTATCGTAACACTAAATAATAGGATTTGGGTTCAACTCCTCGTCTCCACATAATTGGTCCAAGAAGAGGCTGAGCGGCAATTACCTCGTGTGTGCGTGTGTGGCCAGGCTGTCCGGATCTCTGCTCTGTTTGCATTTTTCTAAACACGCCTCTCTTTCTCAATCTTTTGCAGGTGTTTGGTCAAGACACACAGCACACAGACACACACGCACGCACACGCACGAACAGGGGAGCAGGACTTCCCCCTCCCCCACCTGGATTTCTTTCTTGTGACGTTGACATCAAGAGACTTTAGGCCGTACGGGACAATCTTATGTGATGTGTTTTCTGTTGGACTCGTTTAATTTAACTTAAGACTTTGTCGGACCTTCCTGGAATCGGAAGGTCGTTCTCATGACGACTGGAGGAAGAGTAGGAGGAGACGCCCCCCACCCCCACCGCCGCATCTCCTCGTTGAAGTCTTCGCTTTTTTTCTGCGGAGGCCGGACGCGGAGGCAGACTCGGTTTGTTGTAAAGTTTCGTCTCGTCTCGTCGGCACGTGAAGGACTGGACGTTGTTAAAAAAAAAAAGAATTGAGAGAATGAGAAGCTCGTGAACTCGTATCGGAGTTTGATCTTGTGTATAGTTGCGGGAATTTCAAACTTCTGCAAAAGTGTAATGCTGTACTTAATTATGCTGAAACTTTTTATAAAAGTAATGTAAATCGTACCTTTTTTTTTTATACAAAATAAATCCAAAAGGCCACGTGAATATCTATTACTGTAAATAATATAAAGTGTAAAAATATGGGAAGTCATGTGAAATCGTTGTGTGAAGTGTAATTTACGCATTGGTCGGTTGGAATTTGGACTCTGGTCTAGAGTCCAGATTCTGGTCCAGCCTCTGGTCTTGTGTCCAGACTCCGGTCTAGGGTCCAGACTGGTCTATGGTCCAGCCTGCATTCTGAAAAGGTAAACCTCCTCATGCGGGCTGCTTAAACTGGATTAAACAGTTAACCATGAAGACGGTGCTACCAATAGTCTTCAAGACGATGGTTGTAGTCATATTTATTAAAATTGTTCTAAAATGAATTTCAAATAAAATGGGCAATCTTGTAAAAAGGTTTTTGACACTAAAATGGTGCTGCTTGAATTACAAATTAAATTCAGTTGACTACGAAACGTTCAAAAGACGTGCTGTTCACAAGTTGGTTAATATTTGGTATTACTTTAATTTAAAAGAGCGGAGCTTTTAACTTGAGCCTACCTGAACTGTCGGTCATGACCGCTCACCTCCGTCAGGTTTGTGTGCCGATGGCGCCCCCTAACGGCGAATCTGAGACATACCGGTGACGAGAGCACTGAAGACACCAGTACGGAAAATTTAGTAATTGAAGATACTCAACGGTTATACAAGTTTTCTACGCCATTAATTTTTTACACTTAATATCACATGCTCAAATACCAACCACCACCTTTAATATTAACCTTTGAACAGAACTCTTCAGGCAAGAGGAAAGGACACATTTCAGGAGTTGAAACAGTTAACAATTTATTGAGTCACCAAACATGTATCTGAAAGTACTTTTGAACTAATAAATCACCACTTTCAAATGAAGCATGCAGAAACCACCCCTTATAACACAAACAACCACAAATTGAGTGCAGAGTGGAACCCAATTCAACTTCAGACGACTTCACTTGTCGGAGCCGTCGCTACACTAGTGGAACGCCAGCTGGGAATACAAACGTGTATTCTTTAGATACACAACTTTGACCTAACATTTGCACTCCATCAGGGGAAAACCCCATCACATAAGCAAAACAAATCGTTACATATGATGGACCTACACCCTAGCTCCGACAGAGATGTAACATGGTAACCAGTCCCTACAGAACACCCCTCACAGACATGGCGGAGGACTTCAAAAACTAAAGATCACAAAATGGTCCTACTTAACGATGCTTACATTATTCTCATTGAACCAAAGTTTTTTTTAAAACAATTCGCCAAAATCAATCTTTCTACGTAATTGATGTAAAAAGTGTTGAAAATTCACATTAATATGATCCTGTATTTGCTTACTCAAGCTTTGTAACATTTAATGAAGCGTTTCTTTGGTACCACACACATTACAACACCAAAACTACGACATCCAGACTCCAAACCCGCCGTCTTAAACTCCCAGAGGACGCTCTCCCAGCGGCTGCCCTAGAGGACGCTCTCCCTCTCGTCCCCCAGGCTGATGGAGCGGAGGTTCTGGTTGTGGTGGACGGTGGCGGTGGTGGTGCTGCCGGACCCGGGCGTTATCACCACGTCGGACGGAGAGCCCAGGGTGGAGGAGGAGGAGGAGGTGGGGGTGTGGCTGTCCGGGCGGAGGTCCTGCCGCTGCTGGCTGTTGTTGGCGTTGGTGTTGGCGGCGGGGGCGTTGTCCAGCGCCCCGTCAGTGCTGGCGTTGAGGTTGGCGGCGGGCCAGCCCTCGTCCGGGCTGCTGGCCATCAGGCTGGCCTCCGACGCCGCCTCCGAGCAGATGGACATGCGGGCCACGGCCGCGTCCTGCAGGCTGCTGGGCAGCACGCCGCGCCGCATCACCAGCCCCCCCGGGCCCTCCATCTCCAAGGGCCCGGGCGTCCCCCCGTCCTCGTCGTCCTCCTCCAGGGAGCGGTCGGAGGAGCTGTCCCCGGGGCGGACCCCCGAGTCCGACGAGTCCTTCTCCGTGAGCAGCGCCTCGCTGAGGAAGGCGGGCTGGGCCTGGGCCCCGCGGGCCTGCTTGTGCAGCAGGGGGGTGCTGTTGTCGGCGTCCTCCGAGCCAGAGTCGTCGTCGTCGTCGTCGCTGGGCAGCTCGTGGTACTGGGGCCCGGGGCCCCTCTTCCGCGAGGCCCTGGAGGAGACGCTGTGGTCCAGCTTCTCGTCCTCCTCGCTGATGGGGTCCAGGAGGGGGGCGTCGGCAGCCGGGAGGAACTCGGGGCCGTCGCCGGGCTTGGAGCCTCGCTTGCTGAAAGGCTTGCGGCCGTCTGGGTCGCCCCCGTCCTTGGCCTGGGGACGGGGAGGTCTGGGTGAGTGGGCGTGTGTATAGGCATGTGTGTGTGCGTGCGTGTGCGTACATGTGTATAGGCAGGTGTGTGTGTGTGTGTATGTGTGTGTGTGTGTGTGTGTGTGTGTGTGTGTGTGTGTGTGTGTGTGTGTGTGTGTGTGTGTGTGTGTGTGTGTGTGTGTGTGTGTCCAATATTCCTGAGAGGCCTCTTAAAGGGGCTTCACTGTGTGCCAGCAGAAACAAACAGAAACACTGATCCTATGATTAAGAATGGAGGGCAGGGGAGAGTTCCCCCTGTAGCCCCGTAGGGCACTTGGAGAATGTGAGGCTAGAGCTGTGATCACGACCCCTTCCCCTCCTGAGGAACCCCACGACCCCACCTGAGGAACCAGACCTTCTACAGGACCCCAGCCCCTCCTGAGGAACCAGACCTTCTGCAGGACCCCAGCCCCTCCTGAGGAACCAGACCTTCTGCAGGACCCCAGCCCCTCCTGAGGAACCAGACCTTCTGCAGGACCCCAGCCCCTCCTGAGGAACCAGACCTTCTGCAGGACCCCAGCCCCTCCTGAGGAACCAGACCTTCTGCAGGACCCCAGCCCCTCCTGAGGAACCAGATCCTTCTGCAGGACCCCAGCCCCTCCTGAGGAACCAGACCCTTCTGCAGGACCCCTACTCCTCCTGAAGAACCCTGAAGTGGAGAACCAGATGTTGTACACGACTCCTACCCTTCCTGAGGAACCTTGAGGTGGAGAACCGGACGTTCTATATGACCTCACCCCCTCCTGATCCACCCTGACAGCAATGTATAATCGGTTTACTAACCGTCGACAATTTTCACTTCCAGAACCAGATCATTTCCATTTCTAATCCATAATTATAATAATACATTTGTATTCTTCTAGTTAAGCGTGAGCATCCATGTTTCTCCGACTTCGTCGTCGAACGCATGTAGGTCGGAGATGACGCGTTTCCCACTTCAGTCTTCCCACCTCGGCCGTTAACGAACGCAGCATAACACTGTAGTGTTTGTGATGTTCTCAGCCTGTGTAGTGAACAGGCTAGTGATGGTATGAGATCGGCGCATGGACTTGCGTACTTGCCGATACCCTGCATTTCAGACAGTATCTGAGGAATTTCCGATGCCGGTATCGGAACAACTCTACCACCCATCACTCACCGCCTTGTCGTCGCCCCCGGCGGCGGCCTGGAGGAACTGTCCCGGGAGGGGGGGCAGGACGGGCTTCTCGCCGGCCCCGCCCGACACGTCGGTCATCTGGGCGATGTACTCGCGGTAGGCGTCGTGGTACTCCGCCTGCTGCTTGTCCGTCAGCTTGCAGATGTCGTTGGACGACTCCTGGGAGTTCAGGCTGGACATGCTGGCTGTGCGGTGATTGGCCACCTGAGGGAGAGGGAGGGAGGGAGGGAGAGAGAGAGAGAGAGAGAGAGAGAGAGAGAGAGAGAGAGAGAGAGAGAGAGAGAGAGAGAGAGAGAGAGAGAGAGAGAGAGAGAGAGAGAAGGAGAGAGAAGAGAGAGAGAGAGAGAGAGAGAGAGAGAGAGAGAGAGAGAGAGAGAGAGAGAGAGAGAGAGAGAGAGAAAGAGAGAGAGAGAGAGAGAGAGAGAGAGAGAGAGAGAGAGAGAGAGAGAGAGAGAGAGAGAGAGAGAGAGAGAGAGAGAGAGAGAGAGAGACGCATTTGAAAAGTTCAGTAAAAACTATTGAAATGTTTATTGAAATATTTAGGGGTGTACAAACACACAGCTAACTGACCGGCCAGTGGGGGTTGCAGATTCTGGGGGGCTCCTCCAGCCCCACCGCGCTGAGCTCCTCAAAGCTCAGGCTGAGGCTGTAACCCCCCATGTCTCTCTGGGCCAGGCCCCCATTGGGGGGCCGCGGGGCCGGGAGGTCCACCTGCAACACGCTGCTGCCTTGCTCACTGGCAGCCCTGGACTCCTCCTGCAGCACGGCCTGACTCTCAGTGTGCCGGAGCTCCATCACCTGGGGGGGGGGGGGGGGGGGGGGGGGGGGGGGGGGGAGAGGATGAGCTCATGGTTGCGGGGTGAGTAAGAGTCCTCATTGCAACTCAGCTTGTAAAACATTGGAGGAGAATTCATCCGGTCCTCCTCAGATGGCGGGTCCCGGAGCCCTGCTGTGTGGAGGAGACCCCCGCGGCTGGGATGAGGGGGGCTCCTCCCTGACAATACCCTCCCTTCATCCAAACACGGGGTGGCCAATCGCGGTCCAGATGGCCGTGCCGCCGCTTCCTGGGAGCTGAACACTGGCCGGTTTTCGGAGCGCGGCGACACGCGAGGACTGCTGCTCCAGCTGCCGCTGTACGAGCTGCTCGTTTGATCTGCGCCGAGACACAATGCAGCACTGTGGTGCGTGCATGTGCGTGTGTGTTCGTGTGTGTGTGGATGCATGTTACTAGCATAAACAACTATGTCTTTAGGAGGACCGAGAACCTTCTCGCGATAGCAATTGCAAAACGTTTCACAGTTTGCCGAAGGATGTTGGCCTTGTTTGCCTATATTTAGAAGATGGTGGTCTGTAGCGAGGGTAGTTTGGTGGGGGTCTTCAAATCACTTGGCCTCCATGCACCAAGATGATTATGTTCAGTTCAATGAAATGCTAAACTAGCTCAGTTGATTAATTCTTCCACCACAGAGTCGCGATGACGGCTCAGGATATAAAACCTGTAGGGCTCGCCCTGGAAGCAAGGTGGTTGGTTGTTAGTGCGGCAGATGGGTTCAGTTAACAGGGTTTTGTGTGATCTGCAGTCAGGCTACTGCTAGTTCTGCCCCATCAGAGGGCTGAGGGTCAGGGCCCTTTGGCTGAAGCCGCTAACGTGCTCTACAGCAGTCATTCCCAAACTGTGGTCCGCGGACCATGAGGGTACTGCAGGTGGTCCGTGGAAAAGCAAAATAAAATATTTATTTTTTATTTATTTTTTTCATTCAGACTGTGTATAGACATTTTATCAAGGGTATTATGAGGTGGTCCGCAAAAATTCTTCATTACAAATAGTGGTCCACACACACACAAAGTTTGAAAACCCCTGCTCTACAGAGTGGGTCATGTGACTGGTCTCACCATCCCC
The DNA here is from genome assembly GCA_900291075.1 of Melanogrammus aeglefinus. NCBI lineage: Eukaryota > Metazoa > Chordata > Actinopteri > Gadiformes > Gadidae > Melanogrammus > Melanogrammus aeglefinus. Next base: position 21,511 of record OLKM01000202.1, read on the forward strand.
CTGAAGAGCTGCCAGTCTCCAAAGTTCATCTCCATTTCCTTCTTCAACTCGTCCAGGTTGCACTGGGACAGGACCCGTCCGTTCACGTTGGCCTGGGGGACAGGGCAAGGGTTAGCATCACACACCACCATGCACCTGTGACCTCTGACCCCAACTGACCCTCCTGAACCCTATGAACACCTATTAACCCCTGTTACGTGGTAGTGCTACGTGGTTCTGGGTCTTGAGCTGTCTCTGTGTGTCATTGCACTTATGCTTTTGCTTTTGCCTTGCTCCTCTCCTGCAATGTCTCAATCAACTCCTGTAGCGAGGCATTGTGGTTATGGGATGCTGGATGGCTCTCCTTGATTGTTGGCGCCACCCCCACTCATATAAAGCTGGGTTGAAGATGGCGGCTCAATCTTTCTCTCTCGCTCGTCGTGAACACAGACGCTAGCACACCCGTACCTTCATTTAAACATATCACTAACATTGTTAAATACATTATCCTTGTTTAACCTTGGTGGTTCTTTTCTTCACAGTACACGGAAGACTCACTGTTTAATGTGTCTGCTCCGCGAGTTGTGCGTCGGGCACGGGGAGAGTGAGGAAAGCTGTACCACCCAGCAAGTAAGCGTGAGGTTTTCCTTTCTGTTTTCCTTTACTGTAAATTGGTAACCACCTTGGCTTTTTCTTCTGTTGACAGGGTTTTTTTGCTATTTGTTTCACTTACGTGGAACACTCAGATCAAGCTCAACCATTAACAACATTGCTTTTCCCCGCAGTCCCTTTTGTCAGACTCTTTATGTTGTGTCTTCCAAAGCTGCTCGTAAATGTTTGTTGGACACCATAACACCCTTCTGAACCCCCCTGAACCCCCCTGAACCCCTGTGAACCCCGGTACATAGAGACAGCGTGCCCCCAGAGAGCATGGGGAACCATGGTACCTTCTTGATGGTGGCGCTGTACAAGGGCACCATGTTGGGTTCGATTCCCTCCATCAGCTGGAGGCGCTCGCACACTGCGTCCGTGTTCAGGGTGCTGAGCAAGACACTTCTGGAGACCTGTGGAACGCACACACACACACACACACACACACACACACCACACACACACACACACACACAACACACACACACACACACACACACACACACAAACCACCCCCCCCCCCCCCCCCCCACCACACACCCACACACACACACACACACACACACACACCACACACACAACACACACACACACACACACACACACACACACAGTTAAAAGCAGACCTGAAAATGGATTCCAAGTCCATCTTGTTAGCCCCATCAGGAGGAACTCTGTGTTACGTGTGTGTTATGGACGGACTGGGAGACAAACGTGCCATCTGTTGTTATTATACAAGGTGCATAAAACCAACCATACAGTAATCCTCTACATCAGTCAGGCGCAAAGGGTTAGTCAAGGGAACCCGGAACTGAAACATGCTCCTTGTAGACATGTCTGGTATGAAGTGTGCTGGGAGCGCTGGGAGCACTGGGAGCCAGGAGGCCTCAGCCAGCGGGGCGCGGGCACAGAGCCCCTGGGCGCTCCGTCTCCGTGACACCCCCTTGGCCTGGAGGTGTGAGGACCCCTAGACGGCCAACACACCACAACACACCGCCCCCCCCCCCCCCCCCTGGCTCCGAGACGCTGCTCCCCACCACCAACACCCGCCTCCTCCCCCCCCCCACCCGCTGGCACGAGACACTACCCCCCAGCACCATCCCCCCACTGGCACCGAGACGCTGTCCCCCCGCCCCCCACCCACCCCACACACACTACTCACCACATTAACTCTGTGCTCCTCCTCTGAACTTCTGCTCGCTCCAACACTTGCTCCCTCCCATGGCTGCTCAGTCTCAGAACCCTTTGCTTCCTTCCTCCTCTCCCTCCCCCCCCTCCCTCCCTCCTTCCCTTCTCACCATCCCGCTATAATTCCGTCCCTCTTTCCCCTTTTTCCAACACCTTGCCCTGTGTTCTGTGCAATCTCTTCCTCCCTCTCTCTCCCTTAACCACTTGATAACCCCCCTCCACCCTCCACCCTCCACCCTGTGAGAGACCACAGGCTCCTTTGGTGAAGACACAGCGGCTGGCTCTGGAAGGACACTTCCTGCCTTCCACTCCGCTCGCCGTAGATGAGGAGTAGAATGGGGGCGAAGACTCCACGGGGGCGTGGCTATGTCGCTTACGCTTCATGACTAGCGGTGAACCAGGGGCTAACGCTACCAAACTAGCAGTGAACTAGTGGCTAACATGCATCAATACCCGAGTAGTTAGTCTGCGTTCATGCTTCCAGTACGCAGCTCTGGAGCAGGTGAGATGATGAGATGAGGGCGACCGAGGTGTGAACAGAGAGAGAGAGAGGTAGAGAGAGAGTTAGAGAGAGAGAACAGAGACAGAGAGAGTGATAAAGGACATGACTGCAAAAACCAGCGGTGTACCTGCTTGGCTTTGCAAGGCATCAACTTTGACTGCTTCGAGAGGAGAGGGGAGGAGGGGGGGGGGGGGGGGGAGAGAGAGAAAGACCGACAGACAGACAAGCACATGGAGCACGTCAGGCAGACAGAAATGCGGGCAGACATCAGTTTGTAAAAGGCATAACTCCACCATTTTCCCTCAGTGTTTTTTCAGGGGGGAGGGAAACAGAGAACGACAGTTGGAAGGCTGACACACCGGCCTGGAGCCCAGGACGTCACGCATTTACATTTATCTGTCTCCCAAAAGGGTGGGGGCGGGGGGGGAAAGCGTCTCTCCGGTCGGGTCAAGACAGCAAAGAGACGAGGACCGGGCTATTTGGAGCAGAATTATTACACGGAGGGTTTTTGTTTTACGGCTTGGTGCGCGGTGAGCCGGTGGAAGCTAATCTCTGCAGACCAGAACATCACCGCCCTGCAGCCGGGCCCACTGGAACCACAGAGAGACACGGAGCGAGAGAGAGAGAGACACAGAGCGAGGAGAGCGAGACACGGAGCGAGAGAGAGAGAGAGACGGAGCAAGAGAGAGACACACGGAGCGAGAGAGAGAGAGACACAGAGCGAGGGAGCGAGAGAGAGAGAGAGAGACACGGAGCGAGAGAGAGACACACGGAGCGAGAGAGAGACACACGGAGGAGAGAGAGAGAAACAGAGCGAGCGAGAGAGAGAGAGAGAGAGACACGGAGCGAGAGACACGGAGAGGGGGGAGAGAGAGAGAGAGAGAGAGAGAGAGAGAGAGAGAGAGAGAGAGAGAGAGAGAGAGAGAGAGAGAGAGAGAGAGAGAGAGAGAGAGAGAGAGAGAGAGAGAGAGAGAGAGAGACGCACATACAGAGAGAGACACACACACACAGAGGGAGAGAGATAGAGATAGAAACACACATGGTGGAAGAGAGACACAGACACAGAGGGAGAGAGAGATAACAGACGGACAGAGGAAGAGCGACAGAGAGGTACAGACACAGAGAGAGAGAAGGAGAGACAGACACGCACAGAGAAAGGACAGACACAGAGGGAGGGAGACAGAGAGAGAGAGAGAAATTACAGCCATGGAGAGAGCCAGAGAGAGAGGCTGAGAGAAAGGACAGACACGGAGAGCGAGAGAGAGACAGAAGGCAGACAGAAGTGAGAGTGAGACATCCCCTTGCTCCACACAGGGGGAAAAGCAGAAGTTTCAGAGGGAAGAAGAAGACTTAAATGCTATTTCTCAATTCAGACTGCTGAGCGACTGTTCTAAGAACAAGTGTGGAAAAGCAAACCGGCGAATGTGCAAGCGTGTGTGTGCGTTCTGGGCACGTGTGTGTGTGCGGTAGATGTGTTTGTGTGTGGAGAACCCTCCCAGTGAGTGTGATAAGGCTGTAATTACAGCTGGGCTGAGCTGTGGGCCAGGCACCGCGATGGGGAAGAGGAAACAGAGCTCAGCCAGGGAGGAAGCGTCTCGCTAAGGAGATAAGCCCTGCGAGCGCCAGGCTCATTGTCACCGCCTCCGCGCACTGTGTGTGTGTGTGTGTGTGTGTGTGTGTGTGTGTGTGTGTGTGTGTGTGTGTGTGTGTGTGTGTGTGTGTGTGTGTGTGTGTGTGTGTGTGTGTGTGTGTGTGTGTGTGTGTGTGTGTGTGTGTGTTGCCAACCCCAACAGTCTCTCTGATGATAATCCCGGCAAGCCGGAGGAATCTGTACTTGTGCTTATATCAGCCAGGCAATTACACAGGGCTGGGCCCTGCTACATATATATATATACACACACACACACACACACACACACACACACACACACACACACACACACACACACACACACACACACACACACACACACACACACACACACACACAAACATCCATACAGGGACACACTCAAACACACAGGCTATCGCAAGTGCGCACACACCAGCGCATACAGAGATATACACACACACACACACACACACGTGCACACAAAGGCTATCGCAAGTCTGCACGCACACCAGCGCACACAACACATACAGACATACACACACATTATTGAGCTTGTGAAAGATTTCACGCACAGAAACGGTAGAAGCATGGGTATGAATGCGGAGGAGAGCCGGGAAACTAGGATGAAGGGAGGAGAGAGGAGACAAAGATAAGGAAGAGTTGGGAGAGGAATGACAGGAAAGAGAGAATCTTTTTCATCTTTGACGGTCGGCCTGTAACAAGCGACTTCACAGAGCATGGGCTGTGCACAGTTTAAAGTCTTCATCAAATTGTTTCCCTCTTTCCTCAGGGGGAGGGTCGATGAACAGACAACCTTCTGCTCTGCTGATGAGATCTCAACCCTTGCTATCCTCTAGTTGGTAGAGACGTCGGACTGTAGATAAAGTCTGAAGTCTGATGGCTGAGGAGCTCGAATCACTTCTTCACTTCAGATCTGCTTCAACCAATCACATGGCTGGGTGTATCTGTATCTGTATCCGGGCGTCACATGGAACGGTCCCCTGCTGGAGACCAACAACCATCGAGATACGATGGTTCACCTCGGACCGAGAAGAACCGATAACCGAACCGATAGGAGCAAAAAAACCACCGTATTGCTTCTGGGCCGAGAGCGTACGGTCGGCCTCAAAACAGGAAACGCAGAGAGACTCCGCCCCTCCACTTCCTTTTTCAGGCCCAGGCGGACAAATTTGAGAGGACGGAGAGGAGCCTCAGGTCACCTTCTGGTTCTTCGGGCCGTTAGTGAGTGTCGGTGAGACATGTGTTCTTGGTGGTTAACCCTGCGTGCATCAACAGCTCACACAGGATGCAACCAGAATACAGCCGCGTGTGACAGTGATGAGGTGATAAGAGCCGAGGCTTCAATTACGATCTCCACTAACCACAGCGGTGGATGCTCGGATCAGCAGTCAGCAGCCTGTTTCACATCCAGGCCATGCAGATACCTGGAGGAGGAGTCCTCTCTCAGCTGCATGCGTTCAGCGTGTGAGCTCATTTCACACACAAAAAGGTGGCTGGGTTCTTTTTCGCTAGCAAATACATCCCATAATAGCTAAGTCAGCCTATAATAACTAAATATCGAGCAGCATTCCACCGATTCTCCATCTCCATGCTTCAACCAAACAAGGCCTGTGTGCTTGTGTTTGTTCGTGTGGCTATGTGCGTGTTTGTGGCTGTGTTTTTGTGAGTATGTGCGCATTTGTGTCTGTGTGTGTGCGCATGTGGCATGTGGCTGTGTTTGTGCATGTGTAGGTGTTCATGTCTGTGTCTGTGTGCATGTGCATGTGCGTGCGTGTGCGTGCGTGCTCCACTCAGCGCTGGGTAGTCAGGTTACCATGGGGGGGTCAGAGCAGCATTGGGGCTCTTCTTTGGCGTCTTCAGCGATAACACCCTGACACGCCACAGACAAAGGGACAGCAGGTTGTATGTGGGGGTGGGGGGGGTGCACAGGGACCCCCAGCAGGGCGTGGCTCAGTACATACATGGCTTCTGGAAGTAATACGGATCCCCCTCTGGTCCTGGGTCTGTGAGGTGGACTGGGGGGCGCTCCGACCCGGGAGAGACCAGCGGGGGTCCGGAGACCTTCCCCCAGTGGCTCTGATCAAAGTCTACACTACTACTGTAGAGTACAGTATCATTAATGCTGAGGTTTCTGAGAGGAGTCAAGGCAGAGAGTTTGTCTGCTCCTAGAGAGACAAGAACTTTATGAACCAGACCCAGGGGCCCAAGTAGAGTTTGGGGTACTGGGGGGGTTGTGGGCGGGGGGGATTTGGGGTTCAAGCCAAACTTGGTCTGACATCAGGGGGGAAGATCACAGATAAAGACTCCAGACGACTCAGAGGGAGTCAGGGTGTTCTATAACATGGTCACGTGTCTTGTGGGTGTCGGGAGCTGTTCTGGGCAACGGCAGATTTAGATGTCTGCGTCCAAGAGGGCTTTACTTCCCTACCGTAGTGTGAAGCCTTCCATCTAGCCTACAAAACAACGCTCATGTAACGCTCATAGACAACCACGGTACAGAAACAGCATCACAAGGTTATTATGGGTAATAACCATGAGGATAACATCTATAACACATCACCCTCCTTCCTAGAAGTCTCACCCAAAAACGCGTGTATCTCAAAGTGTTTGAATTGGAGCTTAAACTTGGGTTCACTCACACTCGCAGAGACAGAGAGCAAGAGAGTGAGAGCGAAATAGATCGAGAGAGAGACAGAGAGAGACAAAGAGATAGAGGAGAGCGGCAGAGAGAGACAAAGAGATCGAGAGAGAGACAGAGAGAGACAAAGAGATAGAGCGAGGCTCTGAAATGACATGTCAACGTAGGTTGACATAGCAGTACATCCTCAAATTCATCATGATAATCATAATGATATTAGAGACCCAGGCCCTGGTCCTCTAGCAGGCCCCGGCTGTTCCTAGTCCCCCTGCCCCTGGCGTAGCGAAGGCTCCAGGCTACTCACCAGGCCGGCGGCGTGCTCCTTGGTCGGTCCATAGGCCTTAAAGGAGGGGCGGGAGGAGGAGGAGGAGGAGGAGGGGGCGTGGTGGGGGTAATGCCGTGGCAGATGATACACATGGTTGGGGAAATACGGCTATGGGTACAAACAAAATGATGGAGGCAGGGGTTAAAAACACAACACAATGGAAATCATACGAGGGGAGACCTCACACACACACACACACATGCACACACACGCAGGCAGGCACAGACACACACACACGCAGGCACACACACACACACACACACACACACACACACACACACACATACTTCAATGGCTACCAGGAGAGTGGAGGAGGGGGTAGGGGTGGGGATCAGGGAAGGTGGTGCAGGCAGCTAGCTAGTGTCCAGTGCTTCTACTGTGAGTCTGACCCCGAGTCTGCCACCGTCGGACGGCTGAGGACAAGAGGGTCCCCTGAAACCATCATCCTCTGGTCCTGACTGCGGCCCCCTGTCAGGAGGGGAACCAAACGGTCTGTAGGAGGACCTGAGTGGCTCAGGGGGACTAGGGACGTGTCTAAGGGACCCGGGGTGGGGGGGGGGGGGGGGGGGGGGGGGGCAGGGGCCCGGTCAGTGCTCTTACCCGGTTGTAGAAGGGGTGCTGCGGTCCCGTCATGCCGCTGAAGTAGGAGCTGTGAGGTTGGGGGGCCGGGGGCCCTGAGAAGGAGCCGGCTGGGGAGCAGGCGGCGGGGGGCGGGCCGTACCCGTGGGGGGCCGCGCGGGGCGGGGCCTCCTGCAGGGTGGGGTAGGGCACCGCGCTCATGTGGAGCTGCTCTCGGGCCGCAGCGCACGTCTGGAGACAGGGGGAGACCGGTCGTTCATCGTCATCATCATCATCATCATCATCATCATCATCAGCAGCAGCAGCAGCACGCAGCAGCTTCATCATCATCATCGTCATCATCATCATGCTAATACATGATGAAGGTCTTTCACTCTGATGGATTCTTTACAGGAGAAGGTCTCGGGTTAGAATCCTTCCCATGGGCAAGGCAGTGTTCACACTCTACAGCTAAACACGTAATTTTGGACTGAACTCTAATTCATCATCCAGAGAGAGAGGGAGAGGGAGAGGGAGAGGGGGGGGGGAAGGAGAGGGAGAGAGAGAGAGGAGGGAGGGAGGGGGACCATGTCAAGGAAACCGATGTGTTTCGGATGGAGATCACATGTTGGCTTTGACTCTGAAGAGCCTTTAGATCAGCCCACTCAGCTGGGGTTTAGCCTGACTCCATCCTCTCAGACGAGGGCACAGGGGAGGATCTGGGAGGTTTCACCACGCTGTAGCGAACAAAACAGGAGCGAAGACACGGTGTCATCCAGAATAAAAGAGCATTCTCATCCCGATAGCAAACGGAGGGGAAGGTGGGTGTTCTTATCAATGAGATCCACTGGTGATATGTCCTCCTACTTTGATTGCTGCTAAGTAACTTTAAACGCCACCAGGAGATGTGCCAAGTCTGCCTTCTACAAATAACATGGCAGCAGAGAGCTTTGGCACTGGATTCATTTCTGAATTTGTCAACAAAAAAAAGGACAACTCTGTAAAAACAACATATATTAAGTGACTAATAAATCCTGTTCAACCTAGTGGTTTCGTGGGAGCCAAACGAGCGCTGAGTGGGAGGGAAGCACTCTACATTACACTTAGATATCACAGAGTGAACCACTCTGCATTACACTTAGATATCACAGAGTGAACCACTCTGCATTACACTTAGATATCACAGAGTGAACCACTCTGCATTACACTTAGATATCACAGACTGTAACACACTGCATTACAGTTAGATATCACAGAGTGAAGCACTTCTGCATTACCCCTCATTACTCAGGGGGCCCCGAGGGGCCCGGGCATCTGAGTATCAATGGACCGATGCTGCCCACTGGCCCAGGCTGAGAGAGAGCTGTACTCGGGGCCCCTGATTGGGAGCCCAGGCTGAGAGAGATTGCTGAACTGGGGGCCCCTGAGTGGGAGCCCAGGCTGAGAGAGAGCTGTACTCGGGGCCCCTGAGTGGGAGCCCAGGCTGAGAGAGAGCTGAACTGGGTGCCCCTGAGTGGGAGCCCAAGCTGAGACAGAGCTGTACTCGGGGCCCCTGAGTGGGAGCCCAGGCTGAGAGAGAGCTGAACTGGGTGCCCCTGAGTGGGAGCCCAGGCTGGGGAGGGGGGACAGGGGAGGCCGTGTGCCGTGTGGGCCTTCCAGTCATTACATCACGGCGTGGGACAGAACGACTTTAATGCCAAAGCACAGGTCACCTTCCTCCTCCCCGGACACACACAGGATTGAGCCAGCCCAGCAATTACTATTTACTGACTGGACGTCTCTGTCGACGGAGAGACCTCGGCCGGCCCGTCCGCAGTGACTCAACCCCGGCCCGACACCACAGACGTCCGTGTCCGCGGTGTCCCGGTGTCTCTGTTGGTTTGTAATGCCATGATGCAGCAACATAACACCACACGTCATTGCCATTCCCAGGGACGGAGGATACAGACCGGGACGCACACACACACACGCGCACACACACACACACACACACACACACACACACACACACACACACACACACACACACACACACACACACACACACACACACACACACACACACACACACACACACACACACACACACACACGGCGGTGCCAACGGTGACAGGGGACAACCGGTCCCTTGGGAAGAGTCAGAAGCAGCGATGAATGGCTGAATAGCTAATGAGTGGCTGAGTGTGTGTGATCGTCTACTGTAAGTACTGTCATCAGCGGGGCAGGACAGCTGCGTCTCGTTTGGTGGGTGTTTCCAACCTGACGGTGGGGCCGGAGCAGGTACTGTGGTTCAATAACGGGCCCTACCTCCACCTGGGAACTCCACCCGGACTACAACGCGGGGTTACACCAGCCTGACAGAGGGGACCTCCACCCAGACTACACCGTGGGCGGTACACCAGCCTGACTGAGGGGGGCTACAGACCTGCAATGATCTCCCTCAGCTTGGGGTCCAGGTTGACGGTGCAGGGCAGGAAGGTGTCCACGTCGCGGGCGGTGAGCACGGGCGTGCGGGAGGACAGGAACACCTCGAAGCTGCGGTTGTCCCCGTCGATCTCCAGCAGTGGCTCCACGTCCTTGGTGGTGGGGATGTTCTTGGAGATCCTGGGGAGACGGAGGGGGAGGCTTCATGTGAGGACCGATCTGTGACTCAGGGTTAGTGGCAGGAGAGGGATTTAGGAGTATTCAGATACAATCTATTGTTATCTTGATTGTGTTCGAAGTGCAAACTCTTAATGAGGACGATAACACGGAACAAGAAGAAAATCTGTTCCAAAAGAACCAGGAAATTTTTTCTGGTAGAAGGCACGTTGTTGATGAAGATAACATTAAACCCTATATTGTGGCTCAGGACAAGGATGACTCAACCTGCAAACTCCAGGTACCCTGTGTCATCGTTAATTCAAAGAGAGGCATTTAAGAGGAGGATTTCCACTGAAATAAGTTGAAGGAAATTATCTACTTTATTTTATGCAGGAGAAGGTCCAACAGGGAAGTTGATGTTTGCTAGTGCAGACGATTCAACAGAGTGGAATACGTTGGAGTGGCGCTAGTGGACTGGTCATGAGGAACACAGCGTCAACAGATCAACAGACAGACGGCTCCACAGACCGCGTCACCAAACCAGTATTTCTGCCACACTGCTTCAACTAAAAAACTAACAAAAACATAATCGAGCCACATCAACACAAATCGGTGGGAGCAGTTTGTCTTGGCTTTAAGGGAAACCAAACAGAACTGTGCATAACGGCCCGAATGCTGATAAAACACACCAAATTAAACCAAACATGTCATGACAAATTTGTTGCGATGGGCGTAAAATAACACCACCCTCAGCAGAACATTAGTGCGATGGGCGGGGGGGGCGGTGGATGGCAGCGATACAGCACACAACGGCCACCATTAGCCTGCTCATCATGAGTAAGGGGAGATAAGTCAATTTGGGGGGGGTGGGGGGGGGTTCACGAGCGGTGGTTTGGAGGGCAGATAGAGGGGGAGGGAGGATGCTATCTTTGCTGTGCAGAGGAGGAAATCTGAGAAGATGCCAATCAGCGCAATTTAGCAGGCCTCCCCGACGGAAGCCGCGCGCGATGCTCTGTCACAGTTAGCACACCGCCCTCGTTATCGCCCCGCCGAGCAAACAGCCGCCGTGCCCATCGCTCCATCTCAGCATGATTTACCGTTTCCTGTGTCAATAGCCGGCGTTGCAGAGGAAACGCAGCCATGTGCGATCCGGCAGTCGCTTCGTTGGGTTGACAGATACATAACAATAAAAGGGGCGTTGGCGCTGTGGACGTGATTTAGAGCTTTACATAACAACAAGCACAGGAGGCCCAGATACTTATTGACGTTTGGGTGTTACACACGCAGAGCTCCACTGACACCAGTCCACTGGGAGCTGTGAGCCCACATGCCTGCCCACGCCTCAGCAGCAAGGTCAAGTAACCAGGTCAGCCAACACCGTAACGGACCCAGGGGCCAGCGGGGCGCGTGCGGGCAGACGAATGAGGCCCGTCTACCTGCTAATGGCCCAGCGACATTCAGTCCATCTACTTAATCCGATCAGTCCTACTGAAAGAGATGGTGCTCGGGACGTCGTTGACGCCAGCCGTCCATCACCGGCCCAGCGTGCCCTTATCAGATGAGCGGAGCAGCGAGCAGCCATGTTGACTCGATTGCCGCTCTCTTGTCTGTCCTTCCTGAGACCCCCCCCCCCTCCCCTCCCACACCAGCCCCTGGCCCACCATCTCCCACAACCACCACCACCAGCCCGGCCCCGCTGACCCCCACCCCACCCTCTCCTACTTCTCATCGTTCTCTGATACGCAGCGGGAGAAGGGGGGCACGCGCCCCCCCCCCCCCCCCACCTGATCTGTTACAGCATGTGACCAGAGACCCAGCCTGTCCTGTGGCCTGATTGGTTGATTGGGGCCCACCAATGAAGTAACACCCTAAAGCTTTCCAGGGGGAGGTCAGCATCTGTCTGGGAATAAGCCCTGTGTCCTGTTCGCTGGGAATCCTAAGTAGCTCACTTCATTTAGCAGCTGAAGAAGGGCCACTCTATAATGTGGGCTATTCCAAAACGATGGAGTGCACAACGAGGACACAGAGCCGAAAGAGGAATCTAGACAACATGCCGGGCGACATTGAGGAGATGAAAAGTCGAGTGTACACTGGACCAATTCAGAAGAGGAAAGCTATGGGGTTCCTGCGTGCTCTATCCTTCAGTAGGTGAAGGAGCCGTTCAGCACCAGAGACATCAGACTCAGTCATTGGTTCAATGGCCGTCGACTGACAGGCTTGGGGCCTGGTAGCGGCAGCGTGGATGAGTGACAGGGCCCTGCGGCTGGGGGGGGGGCCTCCATCGCCTCACAGCACCATTGTTTCCATGTCATGTGACTGGGGTGCATCGTGTTATCATCCAGCCAGCGGCTGCAGGTGGATCTGTGTCATCCACCCACTCACAGAGGGCGCCGCGGCCAGGCGAGTAGAGAGGGGGGGGGGGGGGGGGGGAAGGGAGGAAGGGCGGAGGGAGGAGGGGGAAGAGAGGGAGGATGGGAGGGTGCCGGGCGAGCAGAGGACAGCGGGCCACAGCTGTGCTCCAGCGGACAAAGCCTCCACTCACTGACTTTCTGTGTGTGAGAACCTTTAAGCAGAAGGTCGCACAGAAGGTCACCCAGTTGGCACACTGATGACCCCGGGCCCATGTGACCTTCGTCACTCGTGGGGGGGAAGGGGCAGGACGAGACAGATGCCACAAACACAAACATGTACAGGCGGGCACGCGTGTGTGTGCACCAATGCATCAATCTCTTTTGTGGTGGACCTTTTACATGCTGTGGATGTGTTTGGATGTGTGTGTGTCCGCCTGCCCCCCTGTAGGGCATCAAAGGCATCGATGCTCTCTTCACATTTAAGGAGAATCCGTCAGGATCAACGGTCCAGTGGTGAACTGAAAACTTTGAGCGGGAATCATACAGCGGCTATGCACGGGTGTGTGTGTGTGTGTGTGTGTGTGTGTGTGTGTGTGTGTGTGTGTGTGTGTGTGTGTGTGTGTGTGTGTGTGTGTGTGTGTGTGTGTGTGTGTGTGTGTGTGTGTGTGAGAGTTCCTTTCCCATGAACTGCATTAACCCGTCTGCGGACTGAGAGAGGCTTGTGATTCTGCCTCCACCTCCAGCTGCTCAATGCTGTTTATTTGTGGGTCCGTGAACACGGACAAACAGGAGCCAATGACTCACACGAACACACACACACACACACACACACACACACACACACACACACACACACACACACACACACACACACACACACACACACACACACACACACACACACACACACACACACACACTTCCGTCTTCTGTGGAACTAAAATATCCAATGAATTTTCGAGGATTCTTCTCCATTTACGGGACAATAATTAATCACTGGCTTCCAGATAAGCTAGCGAAAACAACCCAGAAAACCGTTAAAAATACTTTAACCGTAGAACATGTTTTGAAATGTTTTGAATAGGAACATCTGGTTTCCGCTAAGCTTTCCCTTTGGATAGAAGGTACCTCAGTAATTGGTGAAGTTAACATTAAACCCTACATTGTGGCTGAGGCCAAAGCCAAGGGAAACTCTGCATGCTACATCGCAGTTCCCGATGTCATTGTTGAAAACAACCCAAATTAACAAACAAATGTATGATTATGAACACTGATGTGCTGCATCCATCGCTGAGCTCGCCCCGGGCTTACTGACCGAGAGGCAGTGACTATCACTCGCACTGACCCGGTCCGCAACCAGCTTCTCCACTGACCTAGTTAGGCTCCCCATGCTTCTGTCAATCAGAGCGGGGCTAGCCCCGCCCCCTACCAGCTCCAGATAGAATGAGGAAGATGGCGGAAGACAGAAAGAAGAAAAGGAGGAACGTGACGCATGGAGGGAGGCGACCCAGAATGAAAAGAAGAAATGAGAGAAGAATGAAGGGACAGAAAAAAAGGAGGAAAGTCCCTCGGAGGCCTGGGAGTGATGGGGGTGTGAGGGTAAGCGCTGCCCATTAGAACACACTGGCAGTGTTCACCACACGGTTCAAACCCTTTGATGAGACCACTTAGAGTCAATTGATGTTGACTAGTTGTTAAAGTCATCAAACAAATGATATCTGTCATTCTCCTTCCTCCCAGTAACACGGTGACCGAGACCCCAGAACAAAGCTTCCTTATCAGGGATCTCTTGTCGTCTGACAAGATGGACGCCCCCCGTTTGAGTGCAAAGGAAGCCGTCTAAACAGGCCTTTAAACAGGCTGCCTTTAAACAGGCTGATGAGATACACTCGGGCCGGTCCTGCAGTGGCTCGCACACAAAGGGTCCATTGACGGGGCCCCGGGCCCGGCAGCGGTAAGAGTGCTGAGGGCCGGCCGTCGTCCGTGCGGCGGGCCCCTTGAGGGTCTCTCGGCTTATGCAAATGCTAATAGGTCTCTGCGAGTCTTCTGAGGGACTGGGCCTTTCTTCTGCTGCCCTCAGCCTGGCAGGCACTGGGGCCGAGGGGCGGGGCCAGAGAGAGTCCAGCCCTTCTGATGGACCTAATGTCCTCTCTCTCAGCTTCACCCTCACCCTCTACCCTCTCCGTGGGGCGGGGCCAGAGAGAGTCTAGACACCTCCCTCTCACCCTCATCCTCACCCTCACCCTCTCCGTTGCCTGCCTCCCCCGCCGAACCAGTGGGCTGACTCTGCCAAGTCCTGACGCCACCATAGACACTAAAGCCCGGGCCGCACGCAGCAGACTCTCTCCCTGACAAACGTCCCATAAAAGGCCCGGACACATGCGCCTCACACACAGCGGTGGGGTCTTTGTCTCCAGAATCCGATTAGGACGGTCGGAGGCACAGCGCTGCGACTGGGTGATCTTCTAGATGCACGGCTCGTGCTGGCACGCGTCTCCCCCCCTCCCCCCCACAGAGCTCTGAGCGGGCCGGGCCACTGACAGGCCAATGCGCTGGCGTCAGCAATAGAAGGGGGGGGGGGGGCTATTGTTGCATGAGAGGATGCCAGCACCACCCCCACCCCCACCCCAGAGGCGGAGAAGGGGAGCGCAAATGTGGTTTCACTTTGGCCGACGCCATGTTCTCTGTACACTCTAAACCCCAGACATATTTCATTGATTTGAATCAAATGCTGCAAGAAAATGTTCTTCCCTCCCTTCTCTCCCCCCTCCCCCACTCTCACCCGATCCGTCTTTGTCTCTCGCTGCCTTCCCCCTCTCTCCCCCCTCCAAAGCTTTGCTGGATTCCGGGGCAGTACCAACCAATGAGAGAAATGCACGGTGGTGGCGTCTGCTTTCCATATACATCTGCGGCCGTTAAGTCCGCGTAATTGCGCGCTGCTATGTTTGAGCCGGACCTCTGAGTCCCTGCGCCAACCACAGAGACGAGCCGGGCTAATGGGAAACACACCAGGCTGATAAAACTCCCCCGGCAGCCCTGGCGTGATTGGCCCATCGGGCGCGGGACCCGGCCTGCTTGCTCCAAAACCTTGATTAAACTCATGTGCCGTGTGTGTGTGTGCGCACACACAAAAACAACACAAGAACTCAGCCACTCCGTTTCCAGACCCCGAAAACCTGAGCTGAACCCTCGGTTCAGAACAGCCCCCGGCCCCCGTTCAGGGAAAGTATGACCGGGCTGCAAACCTCAAGCGGTCTGATTTATGAACAGGGAGGGATGCTGCAAGGGTCCTGAACCAGGAGGGTCCAACGGTGAAGTCGACGCGTCTAGGGGCCGGAGGGGGGGCCATGTGAGGGCTAATCACAAACGGAGAGAGAGGCGTTCTGACACTAATTGAGCCGTGGAGGAGCTGTGGTGGGCTAATGGCGGTGAAAGGTCAGTTAATATCATATCATCTCATGGCGTGGAGGAGGAGGAAGAAGAGGAGGAGGAGGAGGGCAGGAAACGGATCTGCTTTATGTACGCTACGTGTCTGGGATGGATTATCTAACTCCGAGGAGAAGTGGCGATGAGCCTCATCGTTACAAAGCCAAGCCCTCTGCGTGACCAGGGAGCAGACCTCAACAAACACGCCCTCATCGGAGTCACAGCAAAACAGACAGGCTGACCTTTAGAAAGATGAACCGAGGTCAGATGATATCTTAAACGTGAGATCCACTGAGGGAGGCAGAGGGGAGGGGGGACCTTATTCCAAAACGGGGGTTGGTTTTTGGATGCCGCCTTTATATTATTCCTCAATGTCCTGAATACTCGGCCAGGGGGGGGGGGGGGAATCTTGGTAGGCGCCTGCGATTCAGGGAACCTTTTCAGTGATGAAACCGCATCATTCCAGACAACTTAGCAGGCAAATCTGATAGCTGGAATCCTTAAGCTGCATGCCGACTGGCCGCGCTGCCGTGCCCAGAATAAAAAGCTTCTTTAAAACAGAGATACCCGTGCTCTTTCTCACGGCCTGGAGACACAGCGTAGGCTCAAAACACACACACACACACACACACGCACACGCACACGCACACGCACACACACACACACACTTCTGTATGACTTCCAATGGCCTGCTACGACATTAAAACAGTATGCAGACACTGCAAACAACGACGCAAATGGTTACATAGCCACTATTAACATAATGTTTATCTTAGCAGTTAATCAAGTTTCAGTTTCTCTATACAGTTCCTCTGAGTGGGTGATCAAATAAATGGCTGAACTGAACTTAACTGCCATGTGATAAAATAAATCAACAACCAAACAGACCCGGATAAATCTTTAGTGAGAACAGAAATGTGATAAACATCTGAAGACAAACATATACACACACACACACACACACACAACACACACACCACACACACACACACACACACACACACACACACAACACACACACACACACACACACACACAAACACACACACACACCCACAGGTCGATAAACAAAACCACAACTGTCAGAACGCGTTAATTCACCACGCCACTGTATCTATAGGCACAAATGTGGGCCAACAATGCTCTTTTTATGGACTACTAGTACACCAGCAGCGTAGCCATCGTTACCACAGTCGGACCGGTTTAAAACAAATACTTTTGGGTTTCCCTGCGGCCCAAAAAATTTACATTTCTGACTTTCTGACAGAATTCCGCCATCCGTCACCTTGGGACAGGTCCTTGTTTTTCATATTGAATCCATAAACGCTAGCGTGGTTATTCTAAATCCACATTAAAGGTGTTCATGTGATCATACCTCTCGGTCTAATCCTGCCGGAGCTTAGCAGCAGGAATGAAAAGGGCTTTAAGGATTTGCTTACAAAGAATGCTCTTGTCGAGTTCACTTGACAGAATACACGCACGCAAACTTCAAATTGTTTAACTTGTAATACTAGTGTGTACATAACATCGAAAGTGACACATTTTTGCAACAGCGTGGAGATGCAGGGTCGGCTCTGTCTCTCTCACTCACACACACACACACACACACACACACACACACACACACACACACACACACACCACACACACACACACACACACACACACACACACACACACACACACACACACACACACACACACACACACACACACGGTGTGGTTTGTGACCAGTGCTCAGTGGGGGTTTGGTGATGGGAGGAGGGGGAGGCTGATTCATGCGTTAGTCACCAATGTCATGCAAACACCTGAGGGCCTTGAGGATCAACAACGTAGGCCTCGAGCAAAACACGTGCACCCCACACACAACCCACACAGCTCAGCAAATTAACAAACACACACACCTAGGACGCCACCCTAAATACACACAGACAGCGGTCACAACAGCAGCAGCAGATTACTGGCTTCCCTCTGAAAACACAAACAGCATAACAGCCAAGGGGCCTGACAGTGAAGAGTGTGAGCATTATAGGGGTGTGTTGGTGTGTATGTATGTATGGGGTGTGTGTGTGTGTATGGTAGGTGTGTGTGTGTGTGTGTGTGTGGTTGTGTGTGTGTGTGTGTGTGTGTGTGTGTGTGTGTGTGTGTGTGTGTGTTGTGTGTGTGTGTGTGTGTGTGTGTGTGTGTGTGTGTGTCTGTGTGTGTGTGTGTGTGTGTGTTCGAGCGCAGCGGTCCCCCTCCTGCCGGGCCTGCAGCCACACCTGAGAGCCCCCCCCTCTCTGCCCCCGCAGGTTTCACCCAGCAGGTGAGAGCGACCACATGATGCTGCCCACCCCCCCCCCCCCGATCTCCACCACACACACACTCTGCCTGAATCCACCAATCAGAGATCCCACTCTAACCACCTCCTCCTCCTCCACCGTCCTGTCCCCTCCCTCTCTCCCCTCCCCACCCCACCCCCTCCTCCACCTCCACCGTCCTGTCCCCTCCCTCTCCCCCTACCCCCTCCTCCACCCTCCACCGTCCTGTCCCCTCCCTCTCTCCTCCACCCCCTCCTCCACCTCCACCGTCCTGTCCCCTCCCTCCCTCCACCCCCTCCTCCACCTCCACCGTCCTGTCCCCTCCCTTCCTCCACCCCCACACACCGGCTCGCACTGCCCTCCCTCAGCGCTGCTCAGGGTCCGCTGTCCCTCCAGCAACACATGACCACCAGCAGCTGGGTGGGGGCCGGTGACCCAGTGTGTGTAGGCTAAATAAAGAAGGTGTCTCCCCTGGTGAGGAGAGGTGGCGGAGGAGGGGGTATGTTTGCCTCCTCGCCGCCTTTGTTTATTTGATTTTGAGACAGACAGACAGACAGACAGACATGAGGACCAGGCTATAGAGAGAGAGAGAGAGACATGAGGACCAGGCTTTAGACAGGCAGACAGACATGAGGACCAGGCTATAGAGACAGACAGACAGACAGACAGACAGACAGACATGAGGACCAGGCTATACAGACAGAAATGAGGACCAGGCTATAGAGACAGACAGACAGAAATGAGGACCAGGCTATAGACAGACAGACAGACATGAGGACCAGGCTATAGAGACAGACAGAGAGACATGAGGACCAGGCTATAGAGACAGACAGAGAGACGAGACAGGACAGAGAGACAATGAGGACCAGGCTATAGATAGACAGACAGACAGAGGCAGAAGACAGAGACAGACATGAGGACAAGGCTGCAGAGAACAGACAGAGAGACATGAGGAGGACCAGGACTGTTGTACAGTTCATCTGGTGTGAGGCTGTAGGCCGTGTATACACCTGAACAACAGCCAGAGGAATAAGAGAGAGACAGTCTTCTCACACCAGGGCAGATGAAGTTCAGAAGTATTGATCCGATGAGAACAAATGGATCCTGCCAGATTTTTGAGAAACTCAAGAGCTTCTCTGTAAGAGCTGCCCTGCGCTTTTATTCCAGCGCTTTTGTTATTACACGTTATTGCGACCAAATTACAATAATTGTGCCGATTAAAGGAGTGCTGAATGACGAGGGTGTCATCTTAATGTTTTAGTGCCCGGGACAGGAGTCTCTCTAATTAAGCCTTGCGCACGCACACACACACACACACACACACACACACACACACACACACACACACACACACACACACACACACACACACACACACACACACACACACACACAGAAAGACAAACACACACACACACACACACACACACACACACACACACACACACACACACACACACACACACACACACACACACACACACACACACACACACACACACACACACACACACACACACACAGCATTATTACTGGGTGTGTGTCTGCGTATGGAGGGTGGGTCCGAGAACGGCCTGGCTCTCACAGAGGCGGCGGGTGTGCAGAGGAAGAACAGGATGCGAGAAGGAAGCGGCGGGGGGAAAAGCGCGAAGAAGAATTAGAATTATTGGTGGCAAAAAATAAGAAGTCCAGAAATAAGTCCGACTCCTAAGAACCTACATTAGCTCACTTACGCTAGGTTTCCTGTGCGTGTGTGTGTGTGCGTGTGTGTACCAAGCTAAGCACCGCTTGCATCCTAGTATCTGATTAATTATACCGGTTCCCAGAGGACTCAGGGCATATGCTCCTACACTGTTGTCACAGCTCCGTGTGTGCGGGGGTGTGAGGAAAGCGGGTTTGGTGTGTAGAAATTGTGACAGGTTTCCTGTGTTTATTTAAGTTTGTATGCACATGTTGCATTGAGCGTATATGTCATGCAAATGTATGTGTACACAAGTGTGTGTCTTCTCAGTCTGTTGTGTGTGTGTGTGTGTGTGTGTGTGTGTGTGTGTGTGTGTGTGTGTGTGTGTGTGTGTGTGTGTGTGTGTGTGTGTGTCTTCTCTGTGTGTGTGTGTGTGTTGTGTGTGTGTGTGTGTGTGTGTGTGTGTGTGTGTGTGTGTGTGTGTGTGTGTGTGTGTGTGTGTGTGTGTGTGTGTTCAGGGGCCACGCCAGGAAAGAGTCCTGTGTGCAGCGGGGGCGGCCTCTGGCAGAGACAGGCAGCCACAAGTATGTCTGAAATGGTCAGACCCGGATCCTGGATCCAGGCTTCTGGGTCCCATGACTGACGCACCAGGGCCCAGGGCCCAGGGCTCAGGACCCAGGGACAACAAGAACTACTCAGACTCTAGAACTCAGGTCCTGGTCTCAGGCCCAGACACGACCCGGTGTGTGTGTGTGTGTGTGTGTGTGTATGCGATGGTCGATGCTTGTCCGTGTGTGGTGAGGTTGCTAAATTCAAGAAAACTCCTTCTTCAGGTCACACACTTTGTCTTGGTTAAAGAACAAAATTGCAGATTTGTGAGAACAAAAAAAAAGGAACAAATCAAAGGCATCCTCCATCAGATTAGTCCGGAGGCTGAGCAAGCGTCCCGATAGAGGATTAAGCGCTCCGTGTTCTCTCCTCTGGTTCCGTCTGCTCTGCTAACTTCGCAGGCCTCCACACAGCGAGCCACTGCCAGGTAGAAGCCGCTGTAAACAGCTTTTAGCATTTGACAGCGCGCACTGTGAAGAAATGCGGAGAACACGTTAGAGCGTGTCGAGGAGGCGGTATCTCCCCTGCTTGTTGTGAAGAGGAAGGCCCCCAGCCTTGTGCAGCCGGCGCTGAGAGAGGGCTCCTGCTTTTAAATCTAAACCGCCGCCCCACCGCCCCCCGCCTGTCCTTACTAACCTCATTACAACGCAGCGTGTGTATGGTGTCTTGGGGACGTACTCTGTTTAAAGTTGTTTCTATATTATTTTACACGCGAGCGGCATGTCCTGAGAACGCAGCGATCTTCATTCAGCTGTTATGTCGCATTTCACACGGACAACAGGCAGGAGTCGATCGCGCTGTTCGAACCACCGAGGGCGGGCGAGGGTTACTGTGTGCTGCGCGCACTGAGGCGACCTGCAG
Organism: Melanogrammus aeglefinus; assembly: GCA_900291075.1. Taxonomy (NCBI): domain Eukaryota; kingdom Metazoa; phylum Chordata; class Actinopteri; order Gadiformes; family Gadidae; genus Melanogrammus; species Melanogrammus aeglefinus. Next base: position 42,796 of record OLKM01000202.1, read on the forward strand.
AGAAGAGGGGGGCTGCATGGCATGACTGCGCACTGCGCGCTGGACAGTTGACCTATAGTAGCGGCTCCCCGACGTCACCACCACAATTCGTCCACTTGCCATAAGGGAGGGGGCAGCGCTCTCGGACACGCACAGCGGTGCGAGGTACCACACATCGGTGGGCAGTTTCATACCGCCAGTACGACACACACACACACACACACCCCCGTGCACGCCACCTACATACCATACAAGCGATGCACGCACGTACGCAACCCACACACACACACAACAGGCGCACACAAAAATGCGTGAGCATTGCATGGCACACACACACACAGGTACGGCACACACACCACACAACACACACACACACACAACACCACACAACACACAAACACAACACACACACGAAACGCGGTGTGAACACGAGCTAAGCTACTGCTTTTTGGTCTGCTGATGATCAGACAACTCACTAGGCTAGCCGGAGGCCGCAGCTCAGATAACAGGCTGCTCCGGGCGTTCACATGGCCTCGTGGGGCGAGGGGAATTACGGATTAGTGCAATTAGTCAAGTAGTGCATAATCAAATAATAAGGTGGCTGAGCGTGCTTCTCTTGGTTGAGCTGCATGGACACACGTCTGACGCTGAGGAGGGGGGGCGGGGACATGGGAGGAAGGTGAGGACTCTGGTTTGGAGGAAGGAGAGAGGAAGGAAAGGACGGTGAGGACTCTGGTTTGGAGGAAGGAGAGGACTCTGTGGGAGGGAGGAGAGGACTCTGTGGGAGGGAGGAGAGGACTCTCTGGTTGGGGGGAAGGAGATGACTCTCTGGTGGGGAGGGAGGAGAGGACTCTCTGGTGGGGAGGGAGGAGAGGACTCTCTGGTGGGGAGGGAGAGATGCATCTCTGGTGGGGAGGGAGGAGGCTCTTTGAAATAAGAAGAGGACTCTCCTGGTTGGGAGGCGCCAGAGAGAAGCTCAGCTCCAGCGCGAGTCTCTCCACGGAGGGTAAGAGAAGAGACGAGAGAGCAAAACATAGAACAAGAGACGAAGGACTCTTCAGATCAGCAGGACGATCTAAAAAGAGGAAGAAGAGCTCAGAACAACAGCAGGGAGGGGCATAGAGAGAGAGTGCGAGAGAGAAGAGAGAGAGCGGGTGGGGTTATCTGCTGCAGATCAGCGCCAGAGATAGGCTACAGGCGGGCGTCCTGTTTTTAGCCCCGTTTGAGGCTTCTGTCCATCATCATAGGGCCGGCCTTAGATGGCTGCAGCAAGAACCCACGCAGCCCTCTGGCTCAGATAACCAGCGAGGGGAGATAAGCCGCGGCAGGACCGTTGGTACGAGCAGCGAGTGTGCATGCAGCGGGCTGCAGCGCTGCGCTGGGCCCAGATCGGACCGCATACGGCTATCGTAAAACCGTTAGCACGTTTCTTCTTCTCTTCAACGACACGTAGAACGTTAAGTCTGGAGGAAAACCCTTGCCGTAGATACGTTTAAGACAGGAGTCCGCTCGAACGAGAAAAGACATCGGATCCGATGTGATAAAGAGAGGACGCGCGTCGAGTGCTCTCTATGTGTTCACCGTCGGGCCCTGCGGGGCCGCCGCATCCGCTCGAAACCTAAACGCTTGCGGACAGCGTAAAACATACTCTGGGACGCGCTATAGAAATAGCAAGACCAGGCCAGGCGATGCTGCGCATCACACTGGGCTCTACATTGGAGCAACGGCTAACCAGGCGGTGCGTCGCTGTAGCATCACAGAAGCGTTGGTTATGTGTTTGCTGTTAGCACCAAGAGCGATTGGGTGTGTGTGTGTGTGTGTGTGTGTGTGTGTGTGTGTGTGTGTGTGTGTGGTGTGTGGGTGTGTGTGTGTGTGTGTGTTGTCGTGTGTGTGTGTGTGTGTGTGTGTGTGTGTGTGTGTTGTGTGTGTTTGGCTGTTAGGATATACACAGAGCGATGGGTAGTGCATATGTGTGTGTTGCGTGTTAGCATTACAGAAAGTGGTTGGAGGTTGTTGTGTGTGATGTGTGTATGTGGTGATATGCATGTGTTTTGTGTTGTGTAGTCGGAGCATCACGGGGAGCAATGGTGTGTGTTAGAGAAGGGGGTGCTCCTTCGACTCTCGGCTGGCCGAGCTGGCTGACAGTAAGCGGCGGTGACACTTCTCTGCCGCGGAGTCCCAGGGCGCTAGTGTATTTAAGAGTGCAACCTTTAAGCGACAGACATTGATGAACAACAGTCCAGAATCAGCACGCGGCCTGCTACCGCCCTCCATCTCTCATGTGGCAACCGCCCGCAGAAACAAACACGTGTGTCGCGTGTCTTTATCTCCTAACCGGCGTAGTTCGGGCCTATCGCGAGCCTGTGAAGCTAACGTGAAGGCCCCAATAAGTGAAGTGCATTTACAAAAGGCTGCTTTTGAATCAGTCACTGATGGGTTTTATGTACAAACGGTGATTGTACACAATCCCATTTATATTGCGAATTAGATCAATTACAAGACTCTTTATTCTACAGCCCTTTGTGGCTGGCTCTTGAACGCCCTGCAGTCGGCCTGTAGACCATGTTCCCCTGTGCTGAGATATAAGCTTATTACTGCCATTCTACTGACCAGTTTGATAGAAGCATTTTTACAGTGATGGGAGACAGTGATGGGCGATGCCATAGAACCAGAATTAAAACAAAAGCACGCAAAATATACAAAGGTTGGTTTGGGACTAGAAACGTAAATACTTCCTTGCTTAGGCAAGAAGACATACAAGCAAAGGAAAGAAAGAAATAAAAAAAAAAGATATATGTGCGGCTTTGGTTTGCTTAGTTTGTACATCTCCCTGAAAAGGTCAAAGTAGGATTGAAGGAGAAGACAGGAGGTGAGTGAGTGAGTGAAGTGAGTGAGTGAGTGAGTGAGTGAGTGAGTGAGTGAGTGAGTGAGAGTGCGTGAGTGAGTGTTAGTGAGTGTGATGTGATGAGTGAGTGTGTGTGCGGGTGTGGTGTGTGTGTGTGTGTGTGTGTGTGTGTGTGTGTTGCGTGTGTGTGTGGTGTGTGTGTTGCCTGTATGTGTGTGTGTGGTGTCTGTGTGTCTGTGTCTGTGTCTGTGTGTTATGTGTACCTCTCGTAGATGCTCTTCAGAGAAGACCTGGTCCGAGACGCGTCGGTCTCCTCCAGAACAGGATGATCCAGGACGTCTGTACGCCACTCCTCCGTCAGGTTGAATACCACGACGCCAGCCGGTCCAGTTAAAGATTGATCTGATTGGCTCCAGCAGACGGACCTACCAGGACAGAGTAGGGGTATGGCTCTGTGGGAAACACAATGAGCTAGCTCACGCTGCAGCTCTACACCTCAATGTGGTTTTGTGTATGTGAGATCATCATTCTACTTAGTAGTGTTAATTAATTTGCTCTAATCACCTGGTACCTAAATACTGGTAGGGGGTTTGTTGGAGTTTGTGTGTACTTTGGTGTAAAAACTTCGTAAACACAAAAATCAGACGGATGTTTCCGCCCCCTGGTGGCAGCCGCGATTACTGCGTCCGTAAAGTCAGTGATTTCATGTCCGCGCTGCTGCCTGTGACAGCAGCACGGCCAGGGCGTGAGCTGAGGCGAGCACGCTAGGCAATGGCCCCTAGCTACTGGAGAAGGTACCTTCCATTAACGACGAACTAAGACGTTTTAGAACATGTGCTGTTGGAGCGAATGCGAGTTCTTCTGTAAACTCCTAGACCTCGTCGAAATGAGAAACTTGCACAGAACGTTAAACAGGACCTTAATGTAAAGAAGATGTACACTTCTCAAACGTGCGCGTTGTAGGGAGCAGAGTCCCCCTGGGTGGAGGTGGAACCTCAGAGTACCTGGGTGGAGGTGGAACCTCAGAATACCCCTGGGTGGAGGGTGAACCTCAGAGTCCCCTGGGTGGAGGTGGACGGAGGAGGAGTGGGTGGAGGAGCGGTGCGTTACCCGTGACGGAGACGATGTTGAGCAGCCTCCTCATGGTTTGGGGGCTGATGTCGCTGAACCAGTCCTCCGTCACCAGCAGCTTGGTGAGGTCAAAGGACATCTGGCGCGTCAGCGTGCGCTGCATCTGACGCCGCCGGTACGTGTCCTAGGGAACCGAGGGCTCAATGTCACACTACTGATATCAATATGGATTATGGATCACTAACAATCAGGTCATATATTTTAGAACTCAGGGTTCAAGTCCCAGGAGCTGCAGGCCTTAATGACAAAGAGAGGCTAGATGATCATTAATATGAACTTATATTAAATGAGTCCTTTATGCATTCCTCTCTATACTTTTCCATTTCATGCGTCAAAAGCATAGAAAGGTTTATATTTTTGGCGGTGAGAAGGAGTCCCTCCCTCTACGGACTGAGATGTTCCCATCGGGACCATGAGGCAGATTCGTGTGAGTCTGGCGTCTGGCTCCAGGCTCGTGACTCCGGTCTTGTGTACCTTCTCTGCTGCAGTGAGTCAGACCCGGAGAGGTGCAGCGTGGCAAAGATACAGCAGACCACACTAGCACACACATGCTCATCACTGCCAGTAATTTAGCAGGCTTTTGAGTGAGAGGGGGCGAAACGACAGCAATGTTGGTTCTTTGATTAAAAGGGGGGATGGGGGACGGGGAGTACACAAACAAACAAGACGGCGGAGGGGGAGGAGAGGCGGGAGAGGTGAGGGAGGGGTGATGGCAGCGGAGACACTTAGTTAGGCCCCGCCACAGCCCCTGGTGCAGTGTTTTGTCACCAGACCCCACCGCTGCTAGCCCAGTCATTAGGGCTGGGCGCCGCCGCAGCGCAGAAAGAGAAAAGACAGAAACAGCCATACATCAATTACCCCTGCTCTCAGCCGCACAGCCAGGAACCCCCGCCACCTCCCTCTATCACCCTGTCTCTCTCCCTCCCTCTCACCCCATCTCTCTCTCAACCCATCTCTCTCACACCCCGTCTCTCTGCCCCTCGCTTCATCACACCCTGTCTCTCTCAGATCTTGTCTCTCACACTCCGTCTCTCCCACACCCTGCCGCACTCTGTCTCCATGTCTCTCTCCTTCTCTCTCGCACACCGTGTCTCTCACTCACCCCGTCTCTCCCTCTCTCTCACCCCCTGCCGCTCTTCCGCCACCCCTCCCTCACACCCTGTCTCTCTCTCTCTCACACACCCTGGATCTCTCTCACACCCTGTCTCTCTCCCTCTCTCTCTGACACCCCGTCTCTCTTTCCCTCACTCTCTCTCCGTCTCCCTCTTTTCACACCCTGCATATCTCTCATGTCGCTCTCTCTCCATCCCCCTCTCTTTCACCCTGTGTGTCTCTCTCACCCTGTCTGTATATCTTAGGGTGTATGAGAAGGTTATACGGGGTCAGAAGGGTTCTCCTCCCTTGCTTTGTCTGCCGCCCTCCTCACTACAGGGCTGAAGTGATCAACAGGCCGATGGACTCAGTGTCTTCTATTTAGCTAGCGTGCGACCGCGCCGGGATAGCTAGGGTGGGGTTGGAAGAGCTTACCCATTCCATGTCATGTAACGCTGTGTTTTGTCCAGTAATTTATGAACCACATTGTGTTTGCTGTTGTTCATCGTTAATGCCCCTGAAGAGTCTCCCTGGAGGTCATGCTGTGTTTACGAGTGTCTCCCTCTGTTCTGTGGATGAGTGTATATATCATAAGGTCTAAATACGGGAGGAGGAGAAAGGCTTTGTGTGTCATTTCAACTTCTCTGCGGTTTTAAGGCGTTCTTGCTGCCAAACTTGGCCTGGTCTGTGATGCTGCTCTGGGACAGCTTCGGTCCATGTCCTCCATCAACCCTGGAGACGAGGAAAGAAGAAGAGAACAGAGTAAAACACAAGGCCATGAATAATTCTGTTACTTCCTACACAAAATAGGTATATGAAGTCTTTATTAAACATGTAGCTATGTGCTTAGGTGTTGATTGTGTCCGTCTGTGTGTGTGTGTGTGTGTGTGGTGTGTGTGTGTGTGTGTGTGTTGTGTGTGTGTGTGTGTGTGTGTGTGTGTGTGTGTGTGTGTGTGTGTGTGTGTGTGGTGTGTGTGTGTGTTTTTTTCTGTGTGTGTGCATCTGTCTGGTGTGGTGTGTCTGTGTCTGTTGTGATTAAAATGTATGTGTGCTTAAGTGTGTATGTGTGTGTGTTCGTGTGTGCGTCGGTGTGGGTGTGTATCTGTTTGTGTCTGTTGGCGTGCGTGCGTGTGTGTGTGTGTGTGTGTGAGTGTGCGTGTTGGAGTGCGCGCGCGTGTGTGTGTGTGTGTGTTTGCGTGCGTGCGTGTGTGTGTGTGTAGGTGTGTGTGTGTCCTCCCTCCCGTACCCTCAGCCGGCATCACGTCTCCGTTGGTGGGCGTGGCCATGCAGAGCTTCTTGGCGGAGCTCAGCCCCCGCCTGTTCAGGAAGACGGGCAGGTGGACGATGTTCCTCATGTAGTAGTCGTGGCCGTTGATGTTGGGAGTCCCGCAGGACGCTGTTCAGGTTCTGGTTGATGGCTTGATGATGATGATGATGTGGGGGTCGCTGGCGAAGATAGAGATGAAAGGGCCCTTGGAGAACAGCACCCGCACCTGGGGGAGGAGGGGAGAAAGGAGAGAGAAAGAGAGATGAGGGAGAAAGAGCACTGGTCACCATCTTGGAATCGCACTGCGATGGTGATCAGACTGATCCTACGTGAACGCCGTGGCTGCTGTAGAACAACACCGTTTTCAATCAATCATCGTTTTGAACAGTTTGAGTGTCAAGTAGGCATTTACAACACCCTTCACTGATCCAAACCATGGGTCACTTCAGCCTCTAACACCCATCCCTCTCACAAATGCGTAGCATTATTTTTTTAAGTGCCAGGACGTACAACACACACAATAAAGTGCGTACATTAAGTGCCAAACGGATGCACGCTCAGGGAGGGGGGGATTTCCACTGCCGCTCTGTAAACACAACAACAAAGCTCAGACCAAGCGTGATCCATGGCCTGCCTTATAATGAATCCAAGAGAGACCGCAGGATGCTGCGGTTATCTTTGGATTAACACATAAAAAACACTCATAATTGTCCTTCTAATGATTTTGATATATAATTTGACTTTAGAGACCGCCGAGGGGGGCTCCCAGCGGCCTGCAGCAACAACTTTCAGAGTACTGATAGCAGCAGCTCACGATGAGAGGGTGGTTTGAGTCGGAGTGGAGGCCCTCAGAAAGGAGACGCTATCATGAGGAGAAGCGCGAGGTGCTTTCCGGGAAGAGCAGATTCGATTAGTGTGCAGGACGCTGCCCCCACCGCTGAGAATTACTCCAGCAAATAACAACATTTGCCAGAGGGAAATTCCATCCCAGCAGCTTTTAGAGGGGATCTGAACTGGTGTGCTGTGAAGACACTCTGGGGAGGGGGGCCCTCTAGGAGCCTGCCTGACCTGGGGAAGGGGCCCCTGTAGGAGCCTTTCTGAGCTGGGGAGGGGGGCCCTCTAGGAGCCAGCCTTAGGCTCCGGCTCCATTCAGGCCACTGTATGTGAGCCTTTCTGAGCTGGGGAGGGGGCCCTCTAGGAGCCACCTGATGGCGATGGGCCAGATGGAAATTCCATCCCAGCAGCTTTTAGAGGGGATCTGAACTGGTGTGCTGTGAAGACACTCTGGGGAGGGGGGCCCTCTAGGAGCCTGCCTGACCTGGGGAAGGGGCCCCTGTAGGAGCCTTTCTGAGCTGGGGAGGGGGGCCCTGTAGGAGCCTGTCTTAGGCTCCGGCTCCATTTCAGGCATTGAAATATATTATATACAAATATTTGTTTGGAAAGCCTAATGATCATTCAAAGCATTGATAGCAGCGATGAACTAGGGCGAGCACTGCTAAATATTGGAACAACAATACAGTTGGTTGTAGTGTTAAATGTTGGTTGTAGTTAGTGACTTGGCTTCAGACGATCCTCATTCCAGCAGGACCCGCAGAACTGGAGACTGGCCAATCCAGGGATCAAATTTATGCTTTTAAGTCCTTGATTTTCTCTCGGATATTGAATAACGTCTTCATTACTTCATTGTCCAATTTGATCAGGGTTATTTTTTATTTTGATTGTGTTTTTTTCAGTGTTTGGGCTCTTGGTCAGGCCCTTACTGTAAGAGAGGATATGTTCTCAATTGTCTTCTTTAAGAATTGGTTGAACTGAAAAAGTAAATTCTCCTAAAAAAAAAACACACACAAAGACAAGATGTCCGCTGACCGTATCCAGCATCTGCAGCACGCGGTCCTGCTCGCGCAGGCGTCCAGCCCGTCGATGATCACCGCCATGCGCGTCTGGTTCTCTGTGAAGCCGTCGATGGTCTTGGCCATCTTGGACATCAGCTCCACCTCCTGCTTGAGAACCTAGAGGGGGAGAATCTGTTCACAGAAGCACGTGGTAGACAGCTCCTCCTCATGACCCCTCTCCTGTCTCCTCTCCCCTCCCTCTCCGTGTCTCCCTCTCCTCTCTCGTGTCTCCCTCTCCTGTCTCTGTCTCCTCCTCTCCCGTGACTCCCCCTCTCCCGTGGTTCCCCTTTCTCCCGTCTCTCCCTCTCTCCCTTCCGTCTCTCCCCCTCTCCCGTGACTCCCCCTCTCCCGTGGTTCCCTTCTCCCGTCTCTCCCCCTCTCCCGTGTCTCCCCCTCTCCCGTGACTCCCCCTCTCCCGTGACTCCCCCTCTCCCGTGGTGCCCCCTCTCCCGTGTTCCTCCCGTGGTTCCCCCTCTCCCGTGGTACCTTCATGAACCCTTCGCTCTTGAGCGCGTTCAGGTTGTTGGCGGCGCGGTGCAGCCTCTTCCTCTGGGAGTTGAGGACCGAGTCGGCCACCTGCCACCAGGTCCTGACGTTGAGCAGCAGGGCAAGGCCCACCACGCTGGCCATGCCCATCAGCACCGCGTTCACAGTCTGGTTCTGCGGGTCCACCTGAGGGTCAGCAGCCAATCACAGCGGGTCAAGACGCAGTCGTACCGAGACGCCAGAGCTGGGACATGTTCCACTGGTAAACTACAGCCAGCAGTAAATCTGCTGATCATTGATCCGATAAAGGTCTCAAACTCTGATGTGAGCACGTGGAGAGAATGGAGGAGAGGGGATGTGTAGTATGGGGGTCTTAAGAAGTTAAAACATAATTAAATTCAACTGGATACACCACGTCATCTCTTAGGCAATATGAGGCAAGTATTACACATGCAGCTCAAAAACAAAAACACCCCTAATAGGATTTAGGAGTGAGTGATTCAATAAGATCCTCTCATTGGGAATGCAGCCCAACACTCTTTAAAGATGCATACTACTCTCACTGTGCCGTCTTCCCCTCGCTATGACCCGCTCCTCCTCCTCCACCTCCTCCTCTTCCTCTACCTCTTCCTCTTCCTCAGGGGGACCTACCTTGAAGATGGCAAGCAGGGCGAGGCCGGTGAGCAGACAGCCCAGCGCCACGACGAACAGCACGAAGGACGGCACGCAGCACGTCTTCTTCCACTTCTTACCTGGGGAGGGACCCGAGAGGAGGAGGTGACAGGAATACACAGAATAGGTGGCAGAGTGTGAGTCGAAGGCATTGGGATAAGCCAAGGAAGCAGTGAGAAAGGGGTGATCCTACTCAAGCACACGTCGTGTCAACATTTATGTACTAAATGTAATGCACACGTTGGGTACTTTTGTACTAAATGTGGGCGATGCAGAGGCAAACAAGGTAGCTAGTAACACACACACACACACTGAGTTACACAATAAGTCCATGTGGACTGTGTGTTGGGGTGGAGGGTCAGGATGAGTCTCACCCTGGATGTCATCGTTCTTGAAGACCCTGAAGAGCCTGGTGGCCATGAAGCCAAACTCCCGCTCGCAGGCGTCAGAGAGGGTGGCGACCATCTCCGCCATGGAGGTCTCCCCGCCCACGCTGGACAGCCGGTTGTAGTCGGTGAAGAGGAACCTGTTGGCGTGGCGACACACCGACGATGGGGTCAGAGGCCCGGGTTCAGGGATGAGAGGTGGGGGCATTATCAGGGTCTAACCCGAAGCCAACCCCCCCAGGGCTGTCGCGTGAACAGTGCTATTGATCCTACTCTGGATGATGTATTTAATTAATATATATATAGAGAGTTATAGATTGGAGAGAGAAGTTTAGTTGATTAATACAATCAATAATAATAATAATAATAATAATAATAATAATAATAATAATAATGTCAATCTTAAACATGAACTTCCTTAAATCAAATCGTTGTGCTAGTGTGTTTTTGCATAGTGTGTGTGTGCGTGCGTGCGTGTGTGCGTGTGTGTGTGTGTGTGTGAGGGTCCTCACCTGACGGGCAGGGCGCGGGTGGTCTGCTCTGGCAGCTCGGGCGGGTTGACGAACATGAGTTTGAGCAGCAGCTCCAGGTAGCCCACCTGGCGGGCCAGCCGCGTGCTGATCACCCAGGCCCAGTTCCAGCTCTCGCCCTCGCGCCGGCCCCCGAAGAACACCAGCACTGAAGGGGGCAGGGGGCACGGTCAGCACAGGAGTCAGCAATCTCACCCAGTGACAGAGGAGGTCATCACATTACAGATGAGGTCATCATTACACATATACTGGAACCAATTAGAGTCAAGTAAGTCAACTGCAGGTGTGGAGGTCGCCTGTGATTGGCCGCTGTGCCATTTGACGGTGTTCTGGTTCAGCTCTAACGGTCTCATGTTCTGTTGTTGCGTTATGCTGCCCTCTAGTGGGCACAGCAGTGACTGACTAAAATCAAAATTGCCGTCATAGTTATTTTCCATTCCATCATTGTGAACCTGCACATTTTTATGCCCATTTTAAGATTGTATATCAACACTGTTCTACGTTTTAGTATTTTAATAAGCATTATCGTAGGAATTTACGATTCCGGTATCGGAACAACTCTATCAGAGACAACTCTACACCCCCCCCCCCCCCCCGGAGCCACACCCCTCCGGCTCACCAAAGAAGATGTAGAGCAGGGCGAGGAGGCTGAGGGAGACGGCGATGGCGAGCTTGGGGTCCCCCGTGAAGCCCAGGACCAGCGCCACGGAGCCGCACAGCAGGAGGGTGAGGAAGACCACCAGCCAGGAGAACTGGAACAGGGGCTCGATCTGCTGGCCCGCAAACGTCTTCATCTCGTCTGGGGGGCCGGGGACATGGGGAGGGAAGGGGCTTTGGTGCATATGCATTCATCTTTACGTCATCTTACTACTACAGTTACTACTACATTATATCATACAGGATCTCTCAAATAAATGCTTTACCAATTATTTTATATCGATAGATACACACACACACGTGTGTGTGTGTGTGTGTGTGTGTGTGTGTGTGTGTGTGTGTGTGTGTGTGTGTGTGTGTGTGTGTGTGTGTGTGTGTGTGTGTGTGTGTGTGTGTGTGTGTGTGTGTGTGTGTGTGTGTGTGTGTGTGTGTGTGTGTGTGTGTGTGCATATACATATACCCACATATACTTCTCTTGCTTTTTTATAAATTATCAATTTATTATCTTTTCCCGGTAGTAAGGAGGAACTATGAACACTGCCCATTGGACCACCCTCTCTGGACCAACCCTCCCATCCCCTGCTGGGACCGGCCTGAGTCTCTCCCTCACCCTCCAGCTTCTTGAGCAGGAAGGACTTGCCGCTGCCCCACTGGGCGTACAGCCCCACACAGATGGGCGGCTGCATGGTGGGCTCGCTCAGAATGTCCGCCAGGGCGCTGCTGTACAGGTCGTAGCCCAGCATGTCCCCGTCCGACTCAGATGGGGAGAGGTGCTCTGGAAGGGGGGAGGGAGGAGGGAGAGGGAGGGGGGAGAGGGAAGGAGGAGGGGGAGGGATGAGGAGGAGGGATGAGGGGGAGGGAGGAAGGAGGGGTTGAGAAAAAAGATAAGAGTAGAAGATAAGAGAGGGAGAGAGGGAGCATGAAGGATGGGAGGAAATGGAGGAACAGATGCACAGGGAAGACAAGGACAAGATCAGTTAAGAAACAAGCACCATAACTTCTTCTCATTCCAGATGTTTCAGAGGCCCTCTGCTCTTACTGGCTCCGAAGATCTGCGTGAGGATGCTCTTCTGGTGGGTGCAGTCGATGTTGTAGGGCGTCTCCCCGGCCTTGTTGGGCCGGTACAGCAGGCGGCCATCTTTAGGGTTCCTCAGCAGCAACTCGGCTAGCTTACGGCTCCGCCCCCGGATGGCAATGTGAAGGGGCGTGTCTCCTTTCTGTACAACACACAGAACCAAAGGCAATAAAAGAGACGGTGGACTGATATTGAACATGCAAGGCATCCTTAGGTGTTTTACACTTATATTCCAACTATTTCCACCTTTAACCTATCACACGTTTGTTCTTTTTTAATATTAAAAAGCCAAGTATCAAAAACAATTTGATACAATGATAAAACAAAATCGCACTCATATCTTTACTACAGTACTACCTTGTCCACCGCGAGACACCTTGGCCCCCTTATCCAGCAGCAGCTCCACCACCTCAATGTTCCTCATCTTGGTGGCTTTGATGAGGGGAGTCTCTGCCTCCTGGGACACACACACACACACACACACACACACACACACACACACACACACACACACACACACACACACACACACACACACACACACACACACACATAGAGTAAAACAGTGAGTTTATTCTTGCCTAAAGGAGGATGAGGAGGAATGAAGAATGTTGTGTGTTGAGTTTCCCAGGGGATTACCTTGGTGCAGCTCTCTGTGTCCGGGTTACACTGCAGGATGTCTCTGACCATAGTGGCGTTGCCTTTCTCCACCGCCCAGTAGAGGGCAGTCTTTCCATCCTGGGAGGAGATGGACGACGGTTCGACATAAAGACCAATGATGGCACAGTACAAAAAGGGCCCAGGGAGGGACGGCTGGTATCAATGGGCTAGTGGGGCTAACTAAGCCCTCCCTATCTTTTACAATAAACATGAGAACATTATTAAATGAAATGAAAATATTCAAATATAATAATTAGTAAAACTTAGAATTGGTTGATTTTGGTGCAATGGAAAAGCAACAGCACCAAATAATCACAAAAACTCAGGAGATACATATCTATGTTGTGTGGGCTTCGAAAAGTCAGCCCAGACGATCTGTCCGGGCTCATTTTTCTCAGCCCACGCTTAAGAAAATCAGCATCCAATAGGTGTCGTCCAATCGGTTTGACAGGTGTGATGACATAACCCCTTGATTTAGAGCCCATTTGGGCTAAATGAATATAGCCCAGACCAACAGTGACAGTGACTTTCACTGGTGACGGTCACTGTTGGAGGCGGGAGAAAAAAAGTGAAAAAAAACCCTGCACCACAATGGCGAGCGCCAATTTACCTAACGAAATGGACTACTGGGGTCTACCGACTTATCCGTTTTCGTTGATGTCTTTAGAAGAAAAAAAAAGAAATAAAGAGACTGGGGGCAGATCGGCCAAACGACGTTCAGATAAAACAAAATGACACGTAGACAAAATTGTGGTTCGAAAGGAAAGAAAGGCTAACGGCTAGCTTAGCTAGGAACGCTCTCTTCTGTTGCCCTTGCGTGCGACTCAGAAAGGCCGTCGATGTGAGCTTCTCTTCAAATAAGGTAGGCCCAAGCTGCCCTGATATTGATTTTATTCGTGATAAAAACAGTGCACTTGGATAGTCGTTACAGTGCGAACACTGTGTGTGTGTGTGTGTGTGTGTGTGTGTGTGTGTGTGTGTGTGTGTGTGTGTGTGTGTGTGTGTGTGTGTGTGGTGTGTGTGTGTGTGTGTGTGTGTGTGTGTGTGTGTGTGTGTGTGTGTGTGTGTGTGTGTGTGAGAGAGAAACTTTTGCCATCAGAACATGTTTGTAGCCTACGTATCTAATTGTTTATAGAGCATTATTAATTGCTGTAACGTGGTGCTGTATCTCTGGACTGTATTCTGCATTCTATTTGTTGTGATTCGAGGCCTGATATTGAATTAATTCGGGTATGATGCTTGCTTCATGTTTATGATGAAAACAGTGCAGTTGGCAGTCGTTACAGTGCGAACACGTCTAATGTAGTCTGTCTCTGTAGCCATGTTTCCATCCAAAGTGATTCGCATAACTGGGCAATGCGCATTAAAAGAAATTCGAATCATGTGTGTTTCCATCAAAAGAACGGACTTTGGTGAAAACTACAAATTCGCGCGAGTTTTCTAAATCATGCGAGATTTTCCGCAGGTTGGCATGGCAACCAGCCTGTAAACATTCCGTCGTTCCGTCGAAGCAGTCGGGGTGAAAGTGCGCTACGTCACACTTGATTCGCATACAGCTGTTTCCATCCCATTCGAATCAACCAAAACCCGGCCATAGCGAGCGTATTTCATTTTGTGCGAATCAGGGGATTTTAATGCGAATCACTGCGTTTCCATCATCATTTTCCGATGTGATACATCTAGATACGCATCTAAACAGCTGATGGAAACGCACCTTGTGTCTCTCTCTCTCTCTCTCTCTCTCTCTCTCTCTGTCCCCCACCCCCCCTTCCCGTGAGGATGGGACACTGGGTTACAGCGGCCCTCACAACCCCCACCCCCCCTTCCCGTGAGGATGGGACACTGGGTTACAGCGGCCCTCACAACCCCCACCCCCCCTTCCCGTGAGGATGGACACTGGGTTACAGCAGCCCTCACAACCCCCACCCCCCCTTCCCGTGAGGATGGGACACTGGGTTACAGCGGCCCTCACAACCCCCACCCCCCCTTCCCGTGAGGATGGGACACTGGGTTACAGCAGCCCTCACAACCCCACACCACTCCTTTCAAGCGTATATTGTCTATAGTTCTCTGCAAACCTATGGTGGCATCATGCCTTCAGTGTGTATATTGTATATAATTCTCTGCAAACCTATGGTGGAAGGATGGGAAGGATGCTTCCAGACAGCGGGATGGTTTACAAACTTTTAGCCCCCCACTAACTAAAATAAAATTCACCAGCCGCCACTGCAACGGCTCATAGAAAATATCTGGCTACCAATGGCTTCATCTTGTTAGATTACATTTTTTTTTAAAAACAAGGTACATTAAAAAGGTAGAAAATAACTTAATTATAATAATAAAAACCCTATACATAAAATAGCTTTAGCCTCAAAGCATAATTACGTAAGTCATATTGGTTCATCTTTTATTTAGCGTAAAAGAAGCCTCAGTCAAATATATGACTTACGCAGATAGAGATTATGGAATGTAAAACGCATTCTACTAGGCTTAGGATACAGCCAATGAGGCAAAATGAACCAGAGCATTAGGAGAGTAGAGTTATGTTAGATGGTTAACTATCCAACCTTTTTGCATTGTGTCCCCAGCAGCGGTGCTGAGTGATATCTGAGGTGCACTATGTGACACATGGGAGGGATCAGGACGTAGAGCTGGTTACCGGGAGGTTGCTAGTTTGATCCCCGACACCTCCTAGTGTTGAGTGTCGGGGTGTCCCTGAGCAAGACACGGCGGTGTGTGAATGTGTATGTGTGCATGAATGGTTGTATTTGAGAAAGGTTTATTTTGCAGGGCTGAATGCAGTGGCGCTAGCAGTCCAACGGGGGCGGCACACCACTAGGGGACGCATGCATCCTTATCTTAGCATTTGATTTACTTTTTAAAAAGAAGAATGTGTGAACCCAGGAGGAAAGGTCAGACACATATAACATCAATACTAGGAGCAGTGCTGGTGTGTGGTACAACCAAGCTCCCAGTCTCCATCCCAGTGGACTCAGATCTAGCAGGGCGGGTTCAGGACTCACTTGGCCGCGGACGTCGATGTCTGCGTATTTGTTCAACAGGGCTCGGACGATCTCGACATGGCCTCCTCTGACAGCTCCGATCAGCATGGTCTCCCCACTCTGGAGGGAGACAGAGAGAACATGTTAGACACCCACATCCCATTTTAAGGGGTCTGATATTAGACTCAGTGATGGGTTGTTGCTAGGGGGTCTAATTAGGCTAGGTTGTGGTCTCACATCCCATGTAAAGGTTAAGGTTAAGGTGTCTGATATTAGACTCATTGTTGGTTCACCCACATCCCATTTAAAGCTTGTTAAGGGTTAAGAGTGGGGTCGTTGTTGAGGGGTCTCACCCGGTCGGGGATGTTGACGTAGGTGCCTGCGTCCAGCAGGTCTTGGACGATGCCGGTGTGGCCTTCCTTGGCTGCGATGGCGAGGGCCTGTGTTGCCGTCCTTGTCCGTCATGTTGACGTTGGGGTTCCTCTTCAGCAGCTCCTTCACCACGTCCGTGAAGCCCCCCTTCACGCCCACGATCAGCGCCGTCATGGAGTTCTGAGGGGACCGCAGGGCAGGTTACAGCCAGCTACCTGGAGTAAGCTCCACTAGAAATCTGTTCATAGCGTCTTAGCGTCTTTTTGTGTCTCACTGGTGATGACGGATGAGAAGACAATGATGGTGAAGCTAGACCTTCTCATAGCAAACAGACGTTAATGTGTCATTTTTTAATGCATGCTTACTTAAAGTTATAAAGGTTTTTAATCGAAGTAAATGCGTGAACAACATACCGCCCCTTCCTGGTCCACGTCCGCTCCGTTGGCCAGCAGGTGCATGACGCTGTCATAGTGGCCCTTCCTGGCCGCCCAGATCAGGGGGGTGGTGCCGTACTGAGGAGAGGGACCAGAGGGAGTCAACCACAGGACACAGGCCTGGCTAGTGGTTTCACTTTAGGAGGTCTATCCAGATCGGCAATAGAACCATTAAGATCAACCTAAACCAGGCAACCTTATCAGCCCTGATAAGGTTGCCTGGTGAGGTAACTTATCAGTCATCATTGATGTTGAGTGTGAGGTACCTTATCGTCCTCATAAGGTGGGTAGTGAGGTACCTTATGAGGCCCCATAAGGTACCTCACTACCCACCTTATGAGGACTCATAAAGGCTGAGTGTGAGGTACCTTATGGGGCCTCATAAAGGCTGAGTGTGAGGTACCTTATGGGGCCTCATAAAGGCTGAGGGTGAGGTACCTTATGGGGCCTCATGAAGGCTGAGGGTGAGGTACCTTATGGGGCCTCATAAAGGCTGAGGGTGAGGTACCTTATGGGGCCTCATGAAGGCTGAGGGTGAGGTACCTTATGGGGCCTCATGAAGGCTGAGGGTGAGGTACCTTATGGGGCCTCATGAAGGCTGAGGGTGAGGTACCTTGTCGGAGCAGTTGACCTTGGCCCCGTGCTGCAGCAGGAGATGGACGATCTCCCCGTGGCCGCGCCCGGCCGCCCAGATGATGGGGTACACGCTGTACTGTGGGACAGGAGACGGACTCACTACCTAGCAGTAACCAGGGCCTAGCTGTATACATCGTACGTCCTGTCCCGGCTAGAGCCATTTACCATCCAGCCAACACTTTTCCAACAGATGAATACATGTCCTAAAGGTTGGGGTGTTGGGGTCCAGTACCTGGCCTGTGATGTTGGGGTTGGCTCCTTTGTCCAGCAGCATCTGGGCCACGGGGGTGCGGCCCTTATAGGCGGCCCACATCAAAGCGCTCCACCCCCCCTGTGAACACAAAGCAGGCTCATGACGACGATGTGGAACATTGGGTTTAGGGGTTGAAGCACGTGCACTACAGGATCGCATTTCCTTTTCTAGGCAATTTTCCATGAACTTCGAGGTAGTTGCGATATTAATTTTAATGAGTGACGTACAAATGAATGATGAAATGGTGATCTTTGAATACAAGCGCTGAATCAGTTCATAAAATCAAACGAGAGAGCACTATGACCACACAGAATGGCGTTTCTCACTTATCCAGGTCTCAGGCAAGTGAGTTATTAGCAAATAGGGTGGCAGGAAAAGCTGTAGCGAGTGTGTATTTATGGTGGATGTGAAACCTTTTCCAGTGAGCCAGCCGCAGTTGCGGCCCACTGTGGTTGGGCTGTAATCTGTCATTACAGGGCTGCAGGCTCTGAGTCACGCCCCCTACAGCGCCAGGGATCAACAGCCTTACTCAGCTCCTCTATCAGGGACTGAGCAGCTGACTCACAATCATGCGAGCTACTCGCATGGAAACATGTCCTCCAATGGCCAGTAGGGTCAGATATACATGGTTTATTCTTTGCTTGAATGCCATCCAAGCTCAATTTAATGGCTACTACTCGCTCTGATTGATGTGCACTTTAATGGCCCCTCACGTGTGTCTCCAACTCACAACCCTCAACACACATCATACAAATACATTACATGGGTGCATATGTTCAACAACACTCATGCTTCATGGATAATAGCCCTTATTGTACCGAAAGCGATATATTGTAGTTTCTCTAACTTCGGACTAATGTAAGTAAGTCGCTTTAGATAAAAGCGTCTGCTAGATGACGCCCTAAATGTAAATGTAAAATGTAACCATAATAGTCCAGTGACTAAAGAGACGTGTACACGTATGCAGGAGCTTAGTATTTGGGCTGATCTGTAGTGCTCCATAGCTCCCTGTGATGCCGGGCCATCCGGAGTTCATTTAATGGGATTACGAGCAGAGAGAGCATCCGCAGGAAGGTAATGTCATCCTGCGGCCGTCTCTAGACTAATGGATATGGCCTCATCCCAACGAGGACAGAGACCATTACAGGCAACAGGAACTACCTTCTAGTAATAAGCCAGAGGTATTACATGCAAGAATAAAGTAGCACAAAACATGCCCTCCTGTGCTGCTGTTTTGTGAAAATGTTAAAATACTTTTTTGTAAAGCTTAACCTTTTGTAAAAGGGTTAGGGTTAAGATTGCGCAAACATGCCGTGTTTCTGTGAAGTTAGCTTTTATAAATTAAAGTTCAAATCAACAAGTGTTTGGTCTTTAAACCCCTCAGCGTCTCCCTAGCCTCCGGCAAGCAGCGATCCTCCTGGTCCTCTCCCTAGACTCATCGTCTCCCTAGCACCCAGGCGGCAGCGATCCTACTGGTCCTCTCCCTAGCCTCATCGTCTCCCTAGCACCCAGGCGGCAGCAGTATTCCTGGTACTCCCTGGTCCAGGAGGACGGGAGGACTCTTACCATGTCTCTGTGCTCCAGGTTGGCATTGTTCTCCAGTAGCTCCTTCACCACTTCCAGGTGGCCTTCTCTGGCCGCCGAGATGAGTGCCGTCCAGCAGTCCTGCACAGAGCCAGCGGTCAGAGGCGAGTACCCCCCTACACTCAGTCACTCAGTCACTCAGTCACTCACTCACGCGGCAGGAAGGGGGTTAGGGAGCAGGGTCCAGAGGTACGGAGGCGAACCGACTGCACCTACCAGCTGGTCATACCAGAGACTCATGGTGGCGAGAGCTGCTACAAGGGTCCGGGGAAAAGCAAAAGGGAGAAGGCGCTCCGGTCGTCTCTCTCTCAGGAGTCGAGCGTGTGTGCTAGTGTGCCGTGCAGCGAGGGTGAGTGTGTAATAGCAGGTAGGGACTGATGACTTGAAGGTGTGGGGTGTTGGCCAGTGAGTGGATGCTGTCATTTACTTGGGGAAGCAAAGGTTAGAGCGCGCAGAGGGCTGTCATTACAGCTCTTAATGGTTGTGTACCGAGCCACAGTGTTGTGATATCAGCGGGGTGAAAGGTCAAGGACAAAAGGTCACATGTTGTCATGTGTGTGTGTGTGTGTGTGTGGTGGTGGAGGGGGGGGGGGGGGGCAAGTGAATATTAATGAATTCAAACGCTTGGAATGGAAGTAAGCACAATCCCACAGTGTGTGTGTGTGTGTGTGTGTGTGTGTGTGTGTGTGTGTGTGTGTGTGTGTGTGTGCGTGCGTGTGCGTGTGCGCGTGTGTGTTTACCACATCATCCAGGTTAACGTTGGCACCCCTCCTTATGAGCTCCTGCACGATCTCCAGGCTCCCCTGCTCTGCTGCCACCATCAGGGGAGTCTGGCCATTCTGGAGGGACAGACAGACAGATGGACAGACGGACAGAGACGGCAATAATTAAATGTATGCATAAATAACATCATCATTCTTAATCATGAACTTCCATAAAATCAGCTTGTTGCGCTGAAGTCAACAATAATGATACAATCCAAATACGTTCCAAAGTATTACGAGGAATAGACCAAGCCCTTTGTAGGCATAAATAAAAAATGTATACAAAGTAAAAAGATCAAGAAAGAAACAACCTGTAGAAAAACATGCTACAGGCTATATGTTCAAATCAATAATGAATATATAGATTGATAACTACTATCACTGCATTATTTATCATTCAGTAGTACATTTACACTTTGAGGAACAATTTACTTATACAGCTCCAGCCCCCCAACGCCAGTGAGCTAGACGACCAGACACAATATGTTCAAATCAATACTGAATATATCCATTAATAACTACTATTGCTGCATTATTTATGTTTTACATTCATACTTTGAGGAACATTATGTACTGTAACTTGTTACTGACAGCTCCAGCCCCCCTCAGCAGCCCCCCCTCAGCAAACCGGTGGTTGACACCGCCGTAGGTGTGTGTGTGTGTGTAAGTCGCTTTGGATAAAAGCGTCTGCTACACGTCGTCAATGTGTACTCACATCGCTGCGGCCGTCCACCTCCTTGAACTTGTCCAGGTGGGCTTTGATGGCGGCCAGGTTCTCCTCCTCCACGTGGCTGAAGAGGCTCTGGATTGCCAGCGTGGTCATCTTGATGGAGGTGGTGGTGTCCATGGCTAACCGCTAACCATGGGCGTGGCACCGCTGGGAGGGGACAGATGATGGGGACTGATAAGCATGCTCCACCCACACGTGTGTGTGTGCATGTGCGTACGCGCGTGCGTACACGCACAGTAAAGACCATGGTATTAATATCGTCTTCAGACTACACAAAAAGCTATGACACATTTCTCCCAACTAATACAAGTAAAAATAATGTAGCTAAATACAGCACAACGAGTGCTCTTTTTGAGGAATTTAAGTTCATCTACTTAGAAATTCTTCTTGGCTACTACATTCTTTGTTTTCTACCTTAGCCTACTTTCAGCGGATTAATGGTTGTTTAAACACCAGGAACTGGGATCCATCGCAGCAGAATAAGCCAAAGGCAGTGACCCGTTAAACCTTCAGTCTGAAGAATGTAGGCTGATCCTTAAAGCATCATACAACTCTTCCATGTAGCTTATGATGAGCAACGAGCATCTCAGCCTCAATAAAATAAAAGGTTTGGAGGTCTCCTTCTGATGTTAACTCTGATTAGGGGCTTGTTACTGGGATGTGGTGGCCAGTAACGAGGTGCCCAGCTCTCCTAGTTTCTCCCTCTGGCTGCTCAGGCTAAAAATAAGACCTTGACTTCTCAAATGACTTCAAGAAGCGAGGGCAGTCACAATGTTTGGATTTATAAAGGTCAATAAACCTCCACATGTGATATATAATACGTGTGCTCAGCTGTTTATCAAGAAAAAATAACTAACTTAGTTTGGAATTTAACCTAAAACCCCACACCTACAAGTAGACTGCAAACTGGCTCTAGATCAGAAAGATCTAGACGCTGTCTTCTGAGCACTCAGCCAGAACCATATTCTGCCATCTTGGCATTCCGATCCCCCTCCAGACACAGTTCAGATTTCACACACTGACGTTGACCGCGAGAGCCCAGGAGATAAACGCCAATCCTCTTAAGCCGAGCTGTATGCCTTAATGGCTTAATGGGCCGAATTAACCGGATCGTTTAACCACGACTCCGGGAAGCCATGGGAAACCGAGAATACACAGGCCTACAGAAGTACTCGGTGTCGCAGCCTTAAGGAATCCAAAGGGCCATCAAGGCTGATGGGGCTCCACAGGTCTGGTTAATAGGCGTGTTGCCAAAAAGTTGATGGTTATCCAATGCAGTGACAAAGGAAACTCAGCCCACACAGATGGATTGCCATGTTCTCTTGCCTGTGGTTTTCTTGAGCTCCTTAGCAGAGGTACATTTATTGATCTGAGGAACAGAACCCGACCCTAACTTTGGAGATCAGGGTTCAACCACCAAATCAGTTTGTCGTTTTTGTTGAAAATGTATATACTACTTGTAAGTATTTGTGCATCTATAAATGTATTGTTTCAGTTGGTAATATTTCAGTATCATTGCAGCTTGCAGTTAATTAGATTGTGATCTTCACCAGTGTGTCGAGATATCAACAAATAGTCTCCAGTCTTGCCACGCGTGCTTGTGGCTTATCTGTTGAGCTCGCTGACCACAGCAATTATTAGGTTTTTTAGTACTTAATGGAAGCTGGAACAGCAGGCCATCTGATACGGCTTCTGTGCTTTGTCTGAGGTACAGACGATCAATAAAAAGGTCATTAATCATTCATAAAGCATGTCTTCTCCATCATGTCCTGCCTACAGCCTACTGCCCACATCCTGGATGAAAAAAACAGACAATTCATGATAGTCATCATGGCGCCATGTGATGCTAAAGCACTTAAATGTTCACCATATGAACATATAGGAGCGGTAATGCAAGGAGCCAAGTCAATACAAATTTCAAAAGAAGGTGTGGCTGACAGGAGACAGGTCCATCAATTCATTAAAGCCGTTCAATCAACTTAAGTTCCTCTGTGGAACAGATTTAAATATTTAATCAAACATAAAGTGCTTCATGTAAACATACAGGGCTAAAACCACACATTGGTTTGATGTGATTGGCAACACTGAGACACACAGAAAGAGAATCCTTTGTTTACAAAAGAGACAAGGACACACCCTCCTGAACTCAGCACAGTGAATTCAAGAACCAAACACAAATTAAAACACGAATCTGGGAGAAATCATTAATACCCCCAAATAAAATATAAATTGCTAAAGTGAAAGCAATGAGACACAAACTTGCCACTCATCCACAATATCTGAGACACATCTATAGAAAAACTAATAAGCCAACAGGAAGCAACGACCAAAATGCTGCGAAAAAATATAAACAGCTTACCTATATTCTAGCTCAAGTTGCCTTTGCTTTTAAAAACTGTAAACGGTCTCCCCTCTGTATCCCTGCTCGGTCAGTGATGATCAGAAGCACCGGACCAACCTCAGCATCCCCCCTTTGACGAGCCTCTGAATGTTAATGAGGGGATGGGCTTCACTCTACACCCCTTCGCTCTCACACACAATAGACACGCAACACGCACACACACGCACACAATAGACAAGCAACACACGCGAACACAGTAGCGCCTACCGCACTGACCGGGTATAGACAGAGGAAGATGAAACTGCAGATGCGATTTCTATACTTAACTTTTTATAATCTATTTATATAGTGATTCGTTTATATCCAACCGATCAACATGTGATTCATGTGCATCTCCTGTCGTCAGAGAAACCACCTGCCCCCTGGCGCAAGTCAAGATACACCCTCAAAAGGAGTGCCTTTAGCCTTCACTAGGCAGGTCTTCAGTCATCTGCTGCATGGACCAGGAACATTGAGGTGGAAACATCAGATCAGACCAGACAACATTTAGGTGGAAACATCAGACCAGACTGACTGTGTAAGTGTGTGTAACATGCATCAGAGCAGACCTCATGGAGTGTGTAACATCAGACCAGACCTCACTGAGTGTAACTTCAGTCCAGACCACATTGAGTGTGTGTAACATATCGGGTCATGTGGTGGAAAACACCGAAATGAGAACTTTGGTCACAAGATCCTACTTCTCAATAACTACAACACGAAATGATATTCTGCATGCCAGGTCTGGTGTTGCATCACAGACGGTTGGACAGATAAAACCACCTAACTTACACACATTAAAACTTGTTTAATTCGGCGCACTGGTGTTACAGGATGTGTGTGAAATACAACCTGCTGATAATATATTATAGTATAGTAAATATATTATAGTCTAAGGTGCGGGTATGTATGTGTGAGAGACAAGTGTGACAAGATATGGCTCAAGTTTATCTTGTGCCCACTGTTAATGTTAAACCAAATGTTTTAGAGAACACGATCAGGCGGAGGGGTCGTGACGTCACCAGGAAGCAACAGCTTGACGCTAGCCCCATTAGCTCCCTAGCGGAGCTATCATGCTACAGTTAGCTCGCCTGCTCTAGCTATTAAAGTTGTTGGTAATAATAAAAAGTGAACTACCTTTCAGAGAAAAAACGACCTGCGCGCCAAAGTTAATCCGCTGAAGTGGTTGGCTGTGTCGCTCTGGGGCAGATTGACCGGGATAAAGTGGAGGTAATGGTGACTTTTCAGCTCATATTGGAGGCTACTAGTGTTTACTTGTACTCTTTTTTTTCTCCCCAGCTACTGCAGTCAACCGGTAACTCCGCCCAGCTACTACAGTGAACCGGTCACTCTCCCCAGCTATTACAGTGAACCGGTAACTCCGCCCCTGAGGTCTTCTGGGGCTCCCCAGAAGGTCTGCTGGGGCTCCTCAGGGGCCTGCGGGCCAAGCTCAAATACTATGTGGCCTCCCAGATCATTTCAGAAATGTGAATTAGAGTATCTATCTATCTATATTTTTTTTTTTTTTGTGGACTACAAAGATGACTCAAAATAACTTGGATTCTATTCCCATTGTAAGCGCTAAGGAGGAAATGTAACTAAACAGTTGTTATCGTGTACATAACAACACCAACTGAACTAAAAAACAGAAAGTGCATAAGCCACAAAACGCAACCTGGTTGCCAACCCCGGCTCTGTCTCTTCCTGCTCTTTCTGCATAAGTGGCTCAATTATATTAGGAACTTGTTTTATTGCCTATGGAATGAGCAGCCCAATATTTTTAGTTTAGTTTTAGTATATTTGAGGTTAATCTTATATTTATATTTACCTCAAATATAGCATTATATTATATACTGTATACATGCAATATATATATTATTAATATATGTGCATGCATATATATATATTTCACCAATGAGTGGATGAGATTATGTTTGACTACTTTGTAGTTATCAGGTCTACCATACCTGATAACATCTGTAACGTTTGACCAAAATGCACATGAGACAGCAGCAGGCAATATCAGTAAGTAGCGGGTCTAGAAATACAAGGTTTACAGTATGAAGAGCGGTGAGAACTGTGGGAATCTTCCAGGGCAGACGCCTCCGTTGTTGATCTGAATCCGAGCCTGTGACCTTGACCTTCTCCTGACCGGAGGTAGGATGTGGGTCAGGGTAAGGTTTCCTGTTATCTACCATCTGTTCAGTGCTAAATAGGGGTTGGTCTGCAAGCCTTTGAATCCCATAATTCCACAACTAACAAGGAAAAGTCAAATGGGTATCTCACATTTAAAAATGTATATTATGGATTTGATTTAATATTACCATTGCTTTATTTTTTTAGACATTTTTTGATCTAATTTAGTTATTTTTTTACATTTATTTATTATCAAACTTTGGTTTCATTTTGGGGAATCATTTCAACCTGAAAATGTTTCAATTTAGCCTGTCCACATCTAAAATCTGTGTATCTTTATAATCTGCTTACAACACACCGGTAAGAACCATTCACACAGGTATATACAAACCACACAAGCACTGAGCAACGACATCGCAAACAACCTGACAATTGACTCAATGTCGACCACCACTGCCTCACCCTGTCACTTCCAAATGACACCATGGAAGGCTAGTGAGAGGATGAATGGCGAACACCACAGAGAGGAGTTAAAGTAGCAGAGATATGTGAATGAGCATCACAACATGAAGGCCTTAAGAACAACAGAGACACACGCAGACAAAAGTTTTTATATTAGTGTTGAAAAATAATTTCTCTTTAGTCACATAAATTCGATTTGTTTTTATACGAGCTGCAATACAAATCTTTCCACAATCTTCTTTTGACACAAAAATACAATTGGGTTACCCAACATACGTGTACATGGAAACACAGGCACACGCCCACCCACGCAAAACACGCGCGCCACGCAGGATTTGGCACTAGAGACATATGGAACGGTGTGCAGTGATCTGCTGGTCGGTCGCCATGCAGTGCAGTACTTGCTATGTTGGAAGAAGATGTCCCTTTTCCTTTAGTTGGGTCACACGTTACCTACCGAGGCTCTGGCTACAAATATAGTGTACTGTAAACCACATTAACATTTACAAATCACACAGACACACACACGCACAAACACACTTATGGCAGGACTATGCAAGGTTATTGAGGGTGCGAGGGAATAAAGAGGCCCCCCCCACACCAAATCAAATGATAGCCAAGCAGTCTGTTTTTTATAGAAATTGCACACATTTAAAACGCAGGGGATTTTGTGCTTGAAAACTCAACATGTGCATTAACACATTAAACATGGGAAATTAAATATTGGTAAAAGTACAGAACATAAGCACATGAATTATTTTTTATCTGATTGACTTGTTAAGAGAATATCACAAGATTAGGAACCAATGAAAAAATTGCTGAAAGAAGCCTTACTTGGACATTAAAGACACACTTGGAGACCAAAGAAGTGAACACAACTTACCAAATCATATTCTCCCAATATTGAATAATATTATCCCTGTAACATTAATCAATTGAAATTTTCTTGAAATAAACAGAGCATTAATATATATATTGGTTTTGTCGTCAATCCAATTCACTAATGACAATTATTGCTACTGGACATGTCATGTGAAGGATGCAATGGTAAATACCCAATGACCTTTGAACTCTAGACCTTTTGTTTATGATAGAGGACAAACCAACTTAAACCAACTATTAGACTATTATATAGTCATTTAACATAGGGAATGGTTTTGATACTTATTATCCTTTTCATTGGCAAAAATTTAACATAGCCGATAGGAATCATCAGAAGAATCATCTATATATATATATATTATTATTTTTTTAAATTACAGAAAACCCTGTGTCATAAATCTATAAAGCAAATACATTAACATTACATTTATGGATGATTTAATAAATATACTTTGTCCAACAAATCTGTAATTAATCAAATTATCTGTGTTTTCATTTAGACGGCCAAAACTCTGGGGCGTTATTGGCCGTGTTGAAAAGGCATTTGATCCCAGAAACGCGTTTCAGTCCATATCTCTAGTATAAAAAGGTTCATATACAGTGTAAAGTGTGCCCACTGGACACAGAAAGACAAAACAGAAGGAAAGAATTATAAGGCCGGTTACAAATTGGCAGCTGACCATAAAATTGTATATTTTTTTCTATTTGTTGGAGGCTTCTTGCATCACACACACACACACACACACACACACACACACACACACACACACACACACACACACACACACACACACACACACACACACACACACACACACACACACACACACACACACACCAAGGCCTCTATTCTCTAAAGGCCCCCCGCAGGGAGACTGCAGCTCAGTGCGTGCAGGGTGAGGTTTTCAGTATCCTACCACTTCACCAGTCGAGTTCACCGAGGGTTTAAGGCCACTTGGAAGTCAGGTCAACATTCCCTGCATCATTTCCACTAAGTGTACGCAACCATTAATTATGACTTATAATTATGAACCACTAGAATCACTCACACATTGTCTCTCTCCATCCCCACGCCTTGCATACATTCTTCCACTGCCCCCAATACTCAAAATAAAAAAAATACAACTAAATATTCCAGTCATTCTTTGCTACGTTGGGAACCTAACGAGGCTGTCCGTCTGTTCTGTTCCAAGAGTCTGAAGTCTGTTCACTTGTATTTGGTTCTTTGTCCCTGGTGTTGGGACTGGGCCACTCTGCCAGTGAGCTCACTGATCCTTCCTCAAGTCCAGCACCGCTCTCCTTCTGGCTCTGCAGGAGGAGGGCCGGGGCGGTCGGCCCTCCAGCGCCCCCCTGTGGAGCTCATGTGTCCTTCTTGTTGCAGTTGTTGTCCGTGGCGGCGTGGGGGTTGCTCTGGTGCGCCTCTTCCCCCTCAGCGCCTCCTTCCAGCCCAGCCTGCTGCCCCTGCTGCTGCGTGTCTCTGGGCCGCCTGGCCCGCACAGGGAGGACCAGCACCAGCGCCAGACACAGCAGGTGAATGCAGTAGCTCCAGGAGCTGGAGAAACACAACCACACGGGACCCTTGGGAGTTGTAGTTCATGGGCTAAAAGCCAAGGGTTGTACTTTGATAGCCTTGTCCGTTTACAACTGACGTAAAGATGCATCAATGTTAAAAATAGTAGGAAAAGAGGAGATAGCCATCCAATTAACATACATCGCGTTCAGTATATTTTTTGTAACTACTGTTGTACTCAAACGCCGCTCAGTCTGGTAGAGATTGCTGTTATCCACACATCAGGAATAAGGGATACTGGCCAACATTGAGAGGCTAACTACTGGTACGAAGCCTCTTTGATGAGACCGCTTTATGTCCTCTCTCCAGAAGCTGATTCCAACGCCACCCACTCCTCCAGATGTTACGGACAGCTGATGGCTCTTTTACATCTCCCTGGATAAGCCCCCCCGCCCCCCCCCCCGCCCTGGTTAAGCTCCTGTCAAGGTGGCTCAGCGTCTGATCCGAGGAACAGCAGGGTAAGAGAAACACTCCTCACTCCGAACTCCCTCCTGCTCTGTTCCTATGAGGGGGGGTTGCTGGGCCTACTTCATGTTAGTAAAGTGCTTTAAGCATCATTCCCTGAAGTACGAGTGCTTCTTTTAGAGGGGCAGGATGTCAGGAGGGAGAGCGGCTTGTCTGGGAAACGAGAGGTTGACTGTACCTGTAGAACTGCAGCGAGGGTCCCACAGCCAGCAGGACGAAGGGCACCACCGTGTAGCTGATGGCCACCTGAGTCCCCGCCCACGTGATGACGTCATAGACACGCCTCCGCAGGTCAGAGGTCTGGAAGTGAGGTCGGACGTTGTGCCTCAGCTGGGAGGGGGAAGAGGAAGAGAGGCGTCGTTATTACATCTTAATCATTGTGCGAATATATTACACATAATAGATCATAATTATATATTCCAAGTTTCCTTTTGGGCTGACTCACGCCAACTTCTTGATACTTTGTGAGTACTGTCACTGAGTAAGTGTTATGAGTGTTATAATAAGTAATGTTGTCTATAAAATGCACCACACACTGTAGCGTTATAATATAGGTGTTCGTAGGGCTGGGCAATTAATCGAATTTAGATTTAGATTTTAGCGTCAAGCAGTCAATGTTTTATAGTAAGTGCAGCTGGATACATATCTTCACATTATTTTAGATTTGAACATTTTCTTTTTGTGTATTCTTTTAAGGCGAAATTTCAAAGTTCTCAGTTACAAAGTGTTTTTGGTAGACATGCTGATTAAATACATCATGTTTTCAAACTCAAAAATAATCGTTTGAATAATAATAACATGATTTCAATATTGACCAAAATAATCGTGATTGTGATTATTTCCATAATCGAGCAGTCCTGGGTGTTCTAATAGTTTGAAAGTTCGTAAATGTGGTTTTGGGTTCAATGGCTCTTTAAGAATGACTTCAGAGGCAGACGGGCTGTATATCTGTGTCTTCCTACGGTAGCACGGCACATTGAGCCTTCCCCCCCCCCCCCGCTGTGATATAATTAAAGACTCACTGCACGCGCCGCCATCGTCATGGCGATGCCGCTGAGGAAGGTCAGGTAGTACCCGGGGTACACCCCGTGCCAGATGGCCGACAGCAGGAAGGTGGCGGCCGTCGGGTTGAGGGGACAACGCTCGTAGCACACCCTGTAGACGGGACGGGATGGGTGGCGGGGAGGGGAGAGGGGAGAGGAGGAGAGGAGAGAGGGGAGGGGAGAGGAGAGGAGAGGAGGAGGGAGAAGGAGGGAGGAGGGAGGAGAGGAGAGGAGAGGAGAGGAGAGGAGAGGAGAGGAGAGGAGAGGAGAGGAGAGGAGAGGAGAGAGAGTAGAATAGAATAGAGGAGAGGGGAGGAGGGGAGGAGAGGAGATGAGAGGAGGGAAGGGGAGAGGAAGGGAGAGGAGGGGAGAGGAGAGGAGAGGATGGGAGAAGGGACAGGGACAGAACAGATCACCATCTGTTACAAGTATTGCTCAATAATCACCACAGCAGTTGGTGTTACAAACCAATGTATACCCAATAAGTTTAATCCACCCATATAACCCATAACCCTTAACCCTTACCTCTTGAGCCAAAGGGCCGTCTGGATGTTCCAATTGTCGATGAACATCTTGAAGCTGGTGGCGAACTGGAAGGACAAGCATGAGGATGATGTCAGACTGAGAGTCAGACTGAGAATGAGGGGCCGATCATCACAGCACGGCGTCAGGGCGCAGCACGGCGCCCCCTACCTCGATCTCCAGGATGTTGAGGTTGGAGACGCGGTCCCAGCGTGAGGACCCGTCCTTTCGGTATCCGTTGAAGCCGAACCCTGCGGCGTTGTTGATGGCGTCCGCTGAAAATAACATTACATTTACATACAGACGCTTTTATCCAAAGCAACTTAGGCCTACTATATATATCTATATAGATATATATATAATAACAATGACTCTCGGTACAGTTAAGATGTTAATAGAAGCAAGTGCCAAGTACTGACAATAGTTAGGTCAACCCATTCCCCGTATACAACAAAGAGAGCTAGGGTAAGATGCTACACAATGCTAAGTACTATTTTTAAGTGCCAGGACGTACAACATACAATAAGTGTGTCAGAGGGGTCTGGGGCGGAGGCTCTAGGTGACCTCTGAACATAACGTTACATTCATCTCATCTCATTGGGGTGAACCTGAGATAGATATCTGTGAAATGTATGAAGAATGGCCACCAGACCGCACATGTGTTTGGCACGTGTATGGCAGAAGTGTACCACTAATAGCCACTAGATGGCACCGTGTCCCACATCAGTTTACTGGTCATAAACACAATTCATCTTTCCCCACAAAAAAGAACGGACAAAATCAATGAATCAATCATAAAAACTTAGAATGAATAGCACAACATCACTTAGTGGATAACGATATGTCATTATTTCATCACTAAATACTATTTGATGACGAGAGGCTGGTAGGACCCTCAGTGTCGGTGGTGTGACGTGTTGCAGCAGCCCCACCTAGAGTCCAGACGAAGTAGTACTTGGGCCGGAGCGCCAGCATGGCCAGGTACAGGTAGAGGACCTGCTGGTAGAAGGGGGTGCTGGCGACGAAGGAGGGCTCCACCGACCGCTCCACCGGCATCACCTTGCACAGAGCTAGGTACACGCCCAGCGAGACGCCGCAGGTGACCAGCTTGGAGAGCACGTCGTTCTGTGGGGAGAAGAGGAGGAGAGGAGAAGACGGGGAGACAGGGGGAGAGGGAGAGATGGAGAGGAGACCAGGAGACAAGGAGATGAAGAGATGAGGAGACCAGCAGAGGAGGATACAAGGAGAGCAGGATACCAGTAGAAGAGGAGACGAGGAGCAGAGATAGTGGGGCTTTAATACAGAGTTTCAGTACAGTTCAAATGACTGTGATTGATCAGAGTAGTCTGTAAAAAGCCGCTAGCTGATCCACCAGGTTGATCCTCCATAACCCTGGAGGTTTCTGTCATTCACACGTTCGTTTGCATCAGTGTTATTTGTAGAAATCAGAAACACGTGACACTGTGGTTTTGCGATGTTGCCTCAATGAAATTCTATTATTTTGTATGTTTATTATCGTTTCTTAAACTTGTCTTGGAGTTGAATCATCGTGTGTATTAGCTCATCAATTAACTTGTCTTAATGCTGACTCATCGTGTGTATTACCTCATCAATTAACTTGTCTTAATGCTGACTCATCGTGTGTATTACCTCATCAATTAACTTTTCTTAATGCTGACTTATCGTGTTTAAAAGCTCATCAATTAACTAGTCTTAAGGCTGACTTATCGTGTTTAAAAGCTCATCAATTAACTAGTCTTAAGGCTGACTCATCGTGTGTTGTAGCTCATTAGTGAACTTCTCTTAATGCTGACTCATTGTGTGTACCTCACAATACAATGACAACTTTCTCTTTGTCCCTCGCCCCACTTAAGTCCTGCCGTCATTTTAATTGGACAGAAGTGAGGTGGATTAACCCCTTCACCCCTCTCCTCTCTCGTCTCTCAGGGTTGTAATACAAGCTTATTACATAGCAACCACTGCAGACATTTTTCCAGGATTAAATATCTTATCACCACGTTTGTCCCCTAGGCAGAACTCGACACGGCCCTACCTATTTACTATTGTTATTGATCTGTCAGAGTACTACAGCACTCCCTGCCACCGGTCATACAATGGGGTGAGGAAGCTATCGAGCAGAGAGGAGATGGTTCTACAGCAGACGTACCTTGGGCGAGGGCTCGCTGAGCTTGACCTTCCCGTTCTCCTTGCCGTTGGCCAGCTCCCCGTGGCAGTGGTACCCGCTGCCCTCGATGAAGGCCATGTAGTCGTTGTAGGAGCAGGCGGGGCCCGCCAGGATGCTCATGAAGTTACAGTTGTAGCTCAGGTACTCCAACAGGCTGGGCATCCGCCTGAGAGCACAGTGGAGCACAGACACAGGAGGCTGATACATCACACACACACACACACACACACACACACACACACACACACACACACACACACACACACACACACACACACACACACACACACACACACACACACACACACACACAGTGGAGCAGACACAGGAGGCTGATACATCACATACACACGCACACGCACACACACAGTGGAGCACAGACACAGGAGGCTGTTACATGACACACAAACAAACACACACACACACACACAGTGGAGTACAGACACAGGAGGCTGATATACACATACACACACACACACACAGAGCAGACAGAGGAGGCTGATACATGACACACACACACACACGCAAACACACACACACACACACACACACACACACACACACACACACACACACACACACACACACACACACACACACACAGTGGAGCACACACACAGACACACGCCTTTCCCAGCATGGCATGGCCGCGCGTCTACACTGCCCGATTTACCCTCCCGGATCCTACACACATTGGCCATATATTTTTTTCTGTAAATGCGATTAGACGGCTCCGCGGTTCCAGGGGCGGGACTTGGGTAGAAGTGTTGAGTAGTTCTAGCTGGAGAGACAGTGACATATGGGAGCTGCTGATCAGGGGAGAGAAGGGGATGCAGTCGCATTAAACGAAGACTGGGAAGATGGTGCGAACTACGAGAAAGACGCAGAGGAGCTTTCCTTAAGAGGCTTTTGTCGGGATAAAAAACAAGTGGTCGGCAAAATAAAGAATATGTTGGGGGGGGTTTTGCACTTGTAAATAGTTAATCGCCGTTTTAGACGACACTGAGATGTAAACTACACTCAGATGTATGCTCATTCTTGCATGCAAGTCTCTTGAATCATAAAAAAATAAAAAAGAGGTCTACTCTCCGTGCGCAGCCCCGCCTTCTCCAGTGAACCCAAGACGGCTCCATGAAGACGGGGGATATTACCCCCTGGGTTTTACACAGGCAAGGCAGTGAAATTGCCGGGCGTGCCAAGCCGAACCAGCTTGGCATTGTAAAAATGCCTACAGGAGGCTGATACATGACACACACACACTGATACCATGGCAACACACAGACCACCACACAGAGGAACCCTGGGTCCTGGTAAATCTCTTGTTTATCATCATAACATGTAATTCAATGAATTGCATTTGTATAGCCCTTAATCACAGGTACAGTCTCAAAGGGCATGTATTAATAAAACATACCATGTGGAATCATTTGCATGCCCAAAGGGACGCATTTTGACAATCCTAATTTCTTGCAACATGCCCTGATCAGTTATATGCGGTTGTATTCCCCTTTATCGTGTCGATGAGGACGTAGCACTGTTAAGCTAGTTAGCCTGAGTGCCTTTACGGAGGCTGTGGTGTACACTCTGGGGCTCATCACGCCTGCTGGACCCTGGGACCCTGGAGACCAGCAGCCTCCCTCATTTCCTGCCGCGCTGTGCTACTGAACTCTCACGCAGGGCCAAAGCTCTCATGGGGATGGCTTCTCTTTCTCTAACTGCTGTGACCCTTTCCAGTGGGTCGCGCCCAGGGTCCTAGTGCCCCACAGCTATGTGCTCAGGCCGGGGTAATAAGCGGACACTCGCAGCGGTTGTCAGGTGATGGTCAGCCGTGCTCATCACCTGACAGCCATTCGGCTTTTGGCTTTCCACCTTCATTAGTGAGAGTAGCTGTTGACATGCACCGCTGCCATGGTAACGGAGCAAACACAGCTGGACTAAAACCGTCTCTCCTTCAGTCTCTAATCCTTAATGTGTGTTTTACTTTTTGTATATTTTTACGAGGAGCGGTCTTTGGTTTCTTCCCATTGCCGGTTGCCACCGTTATCGCCGAGTTAGGTCTCGGGGCCCCCCGTACACTACGTGAGCAATGCCTGCACCGGGGGCAAACCGGGGCCGAACCGGAGCCCGGACTGAGGCTTGAACCGCAGCCGGAACCGGGACTACACCGGGGCCACACCCGGGCCCAAACCGGATAAAATAAACCATTGCCCTCCGGACTCTATGGTGGGCAGCAGAATTGCGTGTCTTGAGACCCCCAGAACCACACAACAATCAGAGCCGACGCCAATGCTAATCGCCAACGGCCGGTCTGTTGCATTATGGGTAGGAGACAGGGGGCAGATTTCGATACATTTTGTTTTAGAGCTACAACAGTCTGCTGGTGTAGTTAAAAACACATACCTGAGTCACATACCTGACAGCTAGGTATTTCTGACTGGGCTTGAGTTGGTCCTCTCGCTTGGCCAGACCTAGACAGAGAGACAGGCACAGAGAGACAGAGTGCTAAGTAATAAAACATCAGGGGTTCCTGCGAGTGTCCTACTCTAAAGGTGTCTCTGTTTGCATAGGGCCTGAGGATTAGGATGACAATGATCAGCTCATCTGAACATCAACGACTCCCTCAAACATACACACTAAAACCCGTGTGAGAAAAGCCTCTTCAGTTTGGAGAAGACTTGAAAAGCTCTAAAGCTTTAACACGCCCGTTTCACGCACTACTCCGATGACTCAGTGATGTTTACAGCCATGTTCCAGTATATGAGCTACAACTCAGGGCTGGTATTCACCATTTAGTACCACGTAAGCAGTAGACACTCATCAGTGAAACCAATGTCAGAGAGACTCACACCATTTAGCATAATAATTGCATGCACAATTTTATTTCAAACTCCTAATGCAGTGTTTTGTAGAAGTGAATGGTTGGCTTAGGGGTCATTACTGAGCGTCAGGTCTCTGTATGAATGGGCGCTTGGTTCCAGGAGCACATCGCTCGCTGCTTATTCTTTCTGAGCAGAGAATGTGATTTAGAGTGGCTAAATCTCCTTCTGGCCCAGGAGCTGGCCTCATTGGTCACTATTTAGTGTGTGTGTGTGTGTGTGTGTGTGTGTGTGTGTGTGTGTGTGTGTGTGTGTGTGTGTGTGTGTGTGTGTGTGTGTGTGTGTGTGTGTGTGTGTGTGTGTGTGTGTGTGTGTGTGTGTGTGTATTTGTGCATGTTCCTGTTTGTGTCTCTCGAATCCTTCTGTAATGTGAAAGTGCATACATTAAGTACATACACATCAGACGGTGTATTGTTGGGCATCAATGGATGATTGTGATTCAGAGAATGAGGGCGTGTCCCAGCAGCCTCCCCCCTCCCCTCTCGGGGAGCGCTGCCCCTTTAAGAGGAGTGGCAGCATAAAATAAAGCAATGGGAACAATGGGACACGACTTGATCACGTGTCCACGTCATTCGATTGGGCAGATCCTCTTCACAACACCAGTAGCCCATCTCAAAGTATTCACCGAAGTGGACGTTGTTGGTGTCTTTGCAGAGACATGGTCAACAAGTGTTTAAACAAGCAGACCTAGAGGGGCAACATATGGCTGGCAACTGCCCTACCCTAATTACACTAGGGGTAGATACACTAGGGTACATTAGGGGTAGATACACTAGGGTAGATACACTACGGTAGTGACTAGGGGTAGTTACAGTAGGGGTACATACACTACGGTGCACTAGGGGCAGTTACACTAGGGGTAGTTACTCTAGGGGTAGATACACTACAGTACATTAGGGGTAATTACTCTAGGGGTAGATACACTACAGTACATTAGGGGTAGTTACTCTAGGGGTAGATACACTACAGTACATTAGGGGTAGTTACTCTAGGGGTAGATACACTACAGTACATTAGGGGTAATTACTCTAGGGGTAGATACACTATGGTACATTAGAGGTAGTTACTCTAGGGGTAGATACACTACAGTACATTAGGGGTAGTTACTCTAGGGGTAGATACACTATGGTACATTAGAGGTAGTTACTCTAGGGGTAGATACACTACAGTACATTGGGGGTAGTTACTCTAGGGGTAGATACACTACGGTACATTAGGGGTAGATACACTACAGTACACTAGGGGTAGTTAAACTAGGGGTAGTTAGAGTAGGGGGCAGGGATGTTTTATGCCAGGTCTTCGTCTCAACCTTTCTGTCGTCTTCTCAACTGAACCAACTTGCGTACTAACCACAGAAGCAGTTAGTAGGTCAAACGTAAAACCACATGAGTGCCAGACACTTGGAGGACTTAAGACGCGTGCGGGAGGCTCACCATCGTGGATTTCAAACGCAAGGCTGGTGATCTTCTGAGTGATGACCATCATGGGCCTAGGACAGAAACAGAGCATGTCAATTAATTATTATAACTGATGAACACCCCAACCATCAAATGAACATCCTAAACTCATTATATAAACTAGTATCCTAAACCCAGATCCTCACTCAAGTGATGACTATGAGAAAACAGAATGGTTGGACCTTTACAGTACGATAGTTGTGTTTTCTATGATCCGATCTATGCTGCGGTGGAAGGACCTGCGGTCTCACTCCGCACAGTTCTAATTTAGCTCAGAAGGAGTTTGGTGCTGCATCTGGTTGCTAGGCAACGGCTGGCTATGCACCCCTAACCCCGGGATGGGGGCTCCATCTTACTCAGTCTGCCAGGAGAAAACTGGTCAGTATGAATGTGCCTTTAGACTATGTGATGTGTTTACTCAGCTTACACAGTACTACGTGGAACTACAAGACCAGCAGGACCTGCTCACCCCGTGAAGTCTGCCGAGTACATGCCGTAGTCGAAGACGTAGACCCGCGTTATCTGACAGAAGCTGAGGTAGCCCAGTGCCGCCACGAAGCAGTACCTGTGGAGAGGGAAGAGAACGGAGCGGGGAGATGAGTACGGCCCCCTCAAGAGGCCATCCTTTATCTGCAGCATAAAGTTTGTTAGTGTGTGATCGTCTGAACATAGGGGCTGTTGTGAGCGAGCCAGGGGGCGACACGATGGGACAGTGTGCAAAGTCCTGAACCCGGATCCAAGTTTGTCTGAGAGAATGTCTGCCATGTCGTTGTTGTGTGTCTCTTCATTCCTCCCCCCGGCCCCCCGGCCCCCCGGCCCCCCGGCCCCCTCATCTCTCAGAGAACAGGCCGGGGCCTCTTCTGCTGTCGAACAAAAGGGCCCCTGGTGTCGGTAGCTGGCCGGTGCTGGCGGCCCCTGAGGAGCGAGAGGCGGGAAAGGGGCCGGTCGTCTGCCAGACCAGAAGGAGGGTCAAAGGACGCCAGAGTGTCTCTGTCAGGAGACGAGGGGGAGTGGATGGGGGAGGAGAGGGAGAGAGGAAGAGGGGAGGAGAGGGGGGAGAAGAGTGGGAGAGGATAGGGGAGGAGAGAGGGGAGACGAGGGGGAGAGGATGGGGGAGGAGAGGGAGACGAGGGGGAGAGTATGGGGGAGGAGAGGGAGAAGAGGGGAGAGGATGGGGAGAAGAGGGGGAGAGGATGGGGAGGAGAGAGGGAGACGAGGGGGAGAGGATGGGGAGGAGAGAGGGAGACGAGGGGGAGAGGATGGGGGAGGAGAAAGGGAGAGGAGGGGGGAGAAGAGAGGGAGATGAGAGGGAGAGGAGGGGGAGGAGAGAGGGAGACTGAGGGGGAGAGGATGGGGGAGGAAAGAGGGAGAGGAGGGGGAGGAGAGAGGGAGACGAGGGGGAGACTGAAGGGGAGAGGATGGGGGAGGAGAGAGGGAGAGGATGGGGGAGGAGAGAGGGAGACGAGGGGGAGAGGATAGGGGAGGAGAGAGGGAGACGAGGGGGAGAGGATGAGGGAGGAGAGAGGGAGACGGTGGGGAGACAGATCGGACCGTTGGGTCCTGATGCTAGCACTCACTGCTAGCATCCCTCCGAGGGCAGGCAGCCACAGGAGGGGCTTGTGGGGGCCGAAGCACACCACATAGCTGGGCTGTCTCCGGGACTGGAGAAAGAATGAATGGATGAATGGATTTTACATTCTCAGGCATTCTCAACGCATGGTTTTGACTTTCAATGGTTGTATAGAACCCACAGAATGGTCCAGTCAGGCCACCGTCAATTTGCTGAATTGAGTGTGTGTTTGTGTGTGTGTATATCTGTGTGTATATCTGGATGTCAAGCCCCTGTTACTCTCTCATGACAACAATAAATAATTTCTGTGATAGCCTAAAATGTTGTGTGCTCTTTAACGAAAAATTCAGGCACCAGAGGCCGCTCTCGCCGAGCTCCGAGCGAGTAGGGAACATCTGCCACTTGGACAGCCGTGGAATTCTGCTCCAGCGCCCTGCTGGAGCAACGCTTTCAGCTGTGAGCTGAATGTGGGCTGAAAGGGGAGTGTGCTGTTCAGTCTCCTTTTGCCCAACGTCCATGAGGCTCCTGCTCACTTTTATATACTGAGGGCTGTCTGTCTGTCTGTCTGTCTGTCTGTCTGTCTGTCTGTCTGTCTGTCTGTCTGGCTGGCTGGCTGGCTGGCTGGCTGGCTGGCTGGCTGGCTGGCTGGCTGGCTGGCTGGCTGGCTGGCTGGCTGGCTGGCTACCGTGGCTGGCTGGCTGGCTGGCTGGCTGGCTGGCTGGCTGGCTGGCTGTGTTTGTGCGTGATCTTCCTGTAGTATTATTATTGCATTTGAATATACCGCCTGCTAAAGTCTGTCTTTACACGTACATACGTATGTATGTACGTACTTGGGTGGTAACTGTCTTCTTCAATCAAGGCTGTGGGAGAGGTTTTTGCAGACTGGAGGCCCTGGGGGAATCACACAGTTGCTAATAGCTAACAAACAACACAAGGCAGAGGTAAATATTGGTTTGTGTAGATAGCAAATATCTCCCTGTAAATATTATTCCCAAAGAAACACCATCACCTCTGTGAGAAGTATTACTTCTGTGCAAGTGATCATAAAGTCTTTATCTTTCAAACAACAGCTTTCTCAACCTCTCCTAGTTTGTTAAAGTGTTGTGTTTTACCCACTACTCTAGCAGGATAGGGTTAGGGTTAGGAATAGTAAGAAATTAAAAGTATGTATGCATGTATTTACAGTGTGTGTGTGTGTGTGTGTGTGTGTGTGTGTGTGTGTGTGTGTGTGTGTGTGTGTGTGTGTGTGTGTGTGTGTGTGTGTGTGTGTGTGTGTGTGCGTGTGTGTGTATATGTATACATATAATACACACCCTTGTATGCAAATGGCTTAATAGAGTAATGTTTGTTATTGAAGTACATTGCTCTGAGAAGAACATTGTTGCCTGTAGGGAGCGCTCCTCCAGTCATACTAACGCCAACCTTTCTAGAATAGCCTGTTCACTGTCCATGTTCCCACCCACGGGCACCCCCCCCCCCC
This sequence comes from Melanogrammus aeglefinus, assembly GCA_900291075.1. Taxonomy (NCBI): domain Eukaryota; kingdom Metazoa; phylum Chordata; class Actinopteri; order Gadiformes; family Gadidae; genus Melanogrammus; species Melanogrammus aeglefinus. Next base: position 82,271 of record OLKM01000202.1, read on the forward strand.
CGCCACAGGGAGGCACGGCAGAGGAACAACGGGACAACGGGATAAAAGTGGGAGAACGAGTGAGAAAGAGGGAGGATTGCAGCTGCCCGTATGAAAGACACGAAACCTGACCTGGGCCGCGGAACAAAGACCTCACGTTTACCTCCAGCCCCACCGGCCCATACCGTTCAGCATAAACAAATTACTCACCACGCTGGTACTGTGGAAAGGTAAAGGTAAAGTACACACACCTGGACTAGTGTGTGTGTGTGTGTGTGTGTGTGTGTGTGTGTGTGTGTGTGTGTGTGTGTGTGTGTGTGTGTGTGTGTGTGTGTGTGTGTGTGTGTGTGTGTGTGTGTGTGTGTGTGTGTGTGTACGGGGGTGTGAGCACGTTCTATGGTACTGAATTACAACAAGCAAGTTGCATCAACGCCATTAGGATTGATATGTATACAGCCTGGGCTCTCCATGATGTAGAGAACAGGTAACAGTAAAGGCACACTGAAACATGTTGATGACCCCTTACTGAGCAGCACATCATCGTTCCAGGTCAAAGGTCAGCTGTACACTGGAACTTATGCCCCCGCAACGCCCACAAGTTACACCGACCACAAATTACAAGTTACACTCCTTACAAGTTACATCAGTACAAGGTACGCCTACAAGGTACACCGCCCAAAGCTTAGCTCACAAGGTACACCGCCCACAAGGTACACCACCCACAAGTTACATTGCCTACAAGTTACATTTCCCACAAGGTACACCACCCACAAGGTACACCGCACACAAGTTACATTGCCTACAAGTTACATTTCCCACAAGGTACACAGGACAGAATGCCCGGGCCCATTTTCAGTGCAAAGCTGTCGAGGTCGCTGCGGCCCCAGCCCTGACCTCTGATCCTGACGTGGTTGTAAGGTCAAGCTTTCCAGGTCACCATGACCCTTTCCCTGACCTCTGAATGACCCTGACGCTGTTCGGGGGGGGTCAAGCCCTCTCCATCAGGTAATGGCGGTCCTTTAGGGACGCTCCTCCTAACGACTCCACTTTTTAATCAGCGTGAAGCCTTGGATCCCTGAATAGACTGTGGGGGTTGGCATGGTGCTAATGCCCTACAAGGCCACACAGAGGTCAGAAGCATGCTAGCTGGCTGTGTATGACTTGGGCTGCTGAACACTTTGAATGTTTACTTTATTTCTGAGCTCAGTAGAATTGCTTCTGAATAATGAATAATTGACGGCGCTATTTTGGAGCGTTTGGCCCTGAGGGCAGCTTTCCATGTTTACACCTGCTCATCTAATGAATACAGCCTGTGTGGATGGGCGTGCATGTGGGGGTGTGTTTGCATACGCATGTGTGTGCGTGAGGGGGGGGACTTCAGCAGCGAATCGTTGGCTCCGTGACTCAGATTCACGGCTGTCCTCAGACCGCCACACCACGCTGTGTTGTGTGGTTCAAGGACAGGAAGACGGCCCCGCGGCTCCCTGGGTCGCCGCGGAGACGGCCTGTCTGCACTGCATCTCCGGCCAGTGCTGAGCCCTCAGTGGTGGGGGCGGGGGGGGGGGGGGGGGGGGGGGGGGTTCACTGCGTGCCCTGGGTGCTGTTGGCTGCGTGCGCTGCATGTAAAGCAGGAACCCCAGGCTCGGCCCCTCGTTCCAGAGCGGTCATGTGACCTATAAATCACCTCTCTCCCTCGCTCTATTTTGGGCCTTTGGAGCATCCCGTGCTAACAACTCTTAACAATGATTGGTGGAAATAAATAAACATCACAGACACATTAAGGACACGATTCTTCTATGCCTCACAGAACGCCTCCCTGGTTCTGCCATTAAAAGTATATATATATATATATATATATATATATATATATATATATATAACTTTATTTCACAGACTCCAAGTCCAACAATTGACACAAACAAGAAAACATAGACAAACAATATAGACAGCACATATTCTGTCCACACACAAACTAAAAACAGTACAGTTGTTTAGACCAGTATTTCCAAAACATGGAATTGTATTTCGTGTCACTCTGAGTTGGGTCAGTCATAGACATTATAATTCCATTTTTTGATCGATAGTGTGATCATCTCTTGCAATGCTAACCCTCTGCTACACGACTACTGGGTATTTACCTACTTGTGACGGTTTAGTCTGAGAGCCGCAGGCACTAACTACTTTGCATGGCATTTACATACCCTCTTACATGTATTCCAGGCCCTCTTACTTGTGCATGTATTCCAGGCCTTCTTACTTGTGCATGTGTTTCAGGCCCTCTTACTTGTGCATGTGTTCCAGGCCCTCTTACTTGTGCATGTGTTCCAGGCCCTCTTACTTATGCATGTGTTTCAGGCCCTCTTACTTGTGCATGTGTTCCAGGCCCTCTTACTTGTGCATGTATTCCAGGCCCTCTTACTTGTGCATGTGTTCCAGGACCTCTTACTTGTGCATGTGTTCCAGGCCCTCGTACTTGTGCATGTGTTCCAGGCCCTCGTACTTGTGCATGTGTTCCAGGCCCTCTTACTTGTGCATGTGTTCCAGGACCTCTTACTTGTGCATGTGTTCCAGGCCCTCTTACTTGTGCATGTGTTCCAGGACCTCTTACTTGTGCATGTGTTCCAGGCTGGCGAAGACCATGATGCTGTAGGACAGACCGGTCTGCACCAGGAAGTGGAGGGCGTACCTGGGAGAGAAGAAGACAAAGAGATATTTGAATAACAGCCACATGATTGGTTGTCTGGTGGTCAGGGTGTGTACCAGGGTGACCTCCATCTGAAAGGTTCCGGGTTTGACAGCCCACATTTAGGCACCCTTGGGCAACACAACTAATCGCCAACATCGCTGTAAGTCACTTTGAATAAAAGCATTTGCTTGGTGTCTAAATAGCAATGAAAGTGGTTTGGTCAGTGAGAATTCTGTCGCTTTATTGGCTGAGAGACCCTCAGCTCCATGAGGTCATAACTGTGGTATCCTATGAGCAGCCTAGCAAGGTCCTGCAAGTCAGAGCACAGATTCTAGCAGCCTGATGTGTGTGCTTCGTCTCTTTAGTCAGTTACACCGCATCTAGGAGGCATGCGGTCATCTGGGTCCGTGCAAGCCTTCCAACTCTGCTCTCTACGCCTCTCTCTCTCTCTCTCTCTCTCTCTCTCTCTCTCTCTCTCTCTCTCTCTCTCTCTCTCTCTCTCTCTCTCTCTCTCTCTCTCTCTCTCTCTCTCTCTCTCTCTCTCTCTCGATCTCTCTGCGTGTTTGTCTCTTTTCTCTCCCTCTCTCTCTCCATGTTTGTCTCTTCCCCCCCTCTCTCGCTCTCTCTACATACTTGGGCCTCGGCTGTGTGGTGTGGTCTTATACCAATCTTCAGACAGAGGGGAGGGAAGGGGAGTAGAGGGGAGCTGAGGGGAGCTGAGGGGAGCTGAGGGGAAGGGCCGCAGTGTGTTAGCGGGATCTAGGTTCAGGGTGCAGACTGCAAGGCAGGCTGGGGCGTAGAGATAGAGGGGTGAAGGGCAGAGGGGTTGCCAACTTGCCATGATGAGGAGCAGGAATGAGTGGAAAGAGGGCGGGCTAGTTCAGACATGAGGATGCAGGAGAGCGAATGGAAGGGATTGGAATAATGTTAATAGAATGAGAGACGAGGGGACCAATGAGAGTAGATGTATGACTCATCCCATAGCATAACCTCCAAACTTTTATTCAGAACATTTGAAAAGGATTTCCTTGAAACAAGCCCAGTTTGTGTCAGGCTGCTGATGGGAGATGGGAGAACAGTGATGGTTCTCTCTGGGGGTATTGGTGTGATCTGTGTTCACATGGGATGTCAACATAAACACCTGGCTAAGGGCCCCTTCAGGCCCCTGGAGTCAGAGAGAGAGAGAGAGAGAGAGAGAGAGAGAGAGAGAGAGAGAGAGAGAGAGAGAGAGAGAGAGAGAGAGAGAGAGAGAGAGAGAGAGAGAGAGAGAGAGAGAGACAGAGAGAGAGAGAGAGAGAGAGACAGGAGAGAGAGAGAGAGAGAGAGAGAGAGAGAGAGAGAGAGAGAGAGAGAGAGAGAGAGAGAGAGAGAGAGAGAGAGAGAGAGAGAAGAGTGTGATCAGCTGGTCTCATCCCAGCCAGTGTAGCAAATAACACGATGCTAGGAAAACAGACGAAGTGGGGATAAGTGATCCGGCGACTCAAGTTACAGACAGCGGCAAATCCGCTCTGACCTAATAAAGCATTCCCATCGACCTGTGGGCAGGAGATGATATCACGCACACTTTGAGAGGCCCTTTATCGGTGTACGGTAGCTTGTACAATTACAGGGCAATGCCTCTTCAACTGGATATCAATTACCTTCCCGTTATCACAAGTACTTTGGAAGGGTAATCACAGGATAAGTGATTAGGGGTGAGGTGAACATGGGGGGGGGGGGGGGGGGGAGGGGAAGAGGAGGAGCCTGGCAGAGTACACAGCACACCTGTGTCCCAGTACACAGGTGTGCATCAGTGAACTAGAAGAGTGTTTTGAATGAACAGGACATGACCTCCCTCCTAATGGTTCTTCATGCTGAAACCATCACATGACCACCACGGGACAGTGACACCACACATATACACCATTATGTTTGTAGGTGTGCTGGAGCGACCACTTCTGCTCCGCCGGGCGGTAGTTTATCAGATGTGGAAGTGCAGGAGCAGTTTGGTGTGTCCCAAATAAACAAGTCAAATACATCATGGGCTGGTATGCAAAACATCAGCCCATTCAAATTCAAATTCTGGGTTCTCCTGACTACAGGTGAGCCTGTCTGTGTGTCTGTCTGTTTGTCTGCGTGTCTGCGTGCGTGCGCTTCTCCTGACTAACTGTGTGGGAGTCTGGGTGGATGAGGGCACAGCGCCAATCCTTTCTGAACATTCATGGATCCAACGGGGGGTAAACGTGTAAAAGGTCAACCATTAGTTCACTAAAACCCGGGGGACGCCGTGCGGCTCGGGTGGACTCACCAGCCGAAGCAGAAGAGGGCCAGGTAGAAGCCCAGCAAGGTGGCCACCACATGGCGGATGAAGGGGCTGGTCTTGCTTGGGTGGAGGTAGAGACGGAACCACACAGCGGTCAGCAGGGCGAACAGCTGGCTCACCACGAAGTTCACCTGCAGCACAGAGGAGGGAGGGGTGTTACTGGAGGACGGGATGGGCCTATCAGAAGGGGGAACCACTGGCTCAACACCAAGTCCACCTGCAGCCGGTACAGAGGGAGGGGAGGAGGATTACAGAATTATCGGCCTATCAGGAGCTGATAGGCGAGTAGGCGACACAATGCTGGATGTGGGGCGGGTCGAAACAGAGCTGATTCATATCAGGAGAAAGTAGGTCAAGGGTGAGCGATAGAGAGAAGGTGAGGGAGAGGGAGAGCCCACCTATTGGCTACTGTAAGGCCAATCTGAGGGAGTGTCCCTGAATAGAAAGACTCCCTTAATTATTATTATTTTGCGATAAACTATCGCAGGGAATGAGATTAGCTCTGACTAATGGACCGCTATCTTAATAATGACAGCCTTACAACATCAGTAAAAAACAACGCCACTCAGTGAGACAAAAGGAATTCACTCCGCCTCTTTCTATTGTGAGTTGGTAGGTTAACCACGATCCCTTACTAAGCTTAAACATCTAGTCTTCCATGAGACAATTAGAAGCAGCCAACGTGAACAAAACTCCTCTTCCATGTTCTCCTCTCTCTCAGGTGGGTATGGTGGGTGGGTGGGGGTGGGGGGGTCGAGGGTGGGAGGGCGGGGAAACGTGGGAGTGAGCAGCCCTCAACCGTCATCACCCAGCCTTGCCCCGGGGGTGACGGTGCCCCGGCGAAGGAAGCGGTTATGTGAGGCCACTATCTTTGGAAACACATCATCCGGCATCCTCGTCCCAAACCCTAGTGACCCAAAAGGTTTCCCCGCTGCTTCCCCTCATGAACCAATGGTGGAGCAGCACCACACTGCATAACCAACATAGATTCTCTTTTTTCAGCTTTCATTAGAAGTCGGGCACCCCAGATGCCATTGGTTTTGTTTAAAAATATATATATGATAAGGTGCTGCACCCTCTGAGTGTTTACATTGACAGAGAATATTGATGGAAAATACTGACTGCAAAGAAGGGTGAGGATCCAGTAGGAGGCCCTGCCTTATGAAGGTCTCTCCAACGTAGTCCCATGGAGAGTTTAGGAACACAACAAGGGACTGAATGATAAACCCTACCTGGTAGACCGCGCAGAATGGTGAGTTAGGCAGCAGCCTAATGAAACCCAGATGCTGGGACAGCTACAAATTCCAGAGTGAATACAGTGTTTTTGTGCGAAAGTTAACGACCCGAAGAACTCTGGCTGCTGCACACGGTGCTCTTCTTGCTATCGCTCGTTATGCGGCGTCGTTCACATCAGGGCCGTGCACAGCAGCACCGTGCACGTCAGCAGCACCGTGCACATCAGCACCGTGCACATCAGCACCGTGCACGTCAGCACCATGCACATCAGCACCGTGCACGTCAGCACCATGCACATCAGCAGCGGGCACATTAGCACCATGCACATTAACACTGTGCATGCACATCAGCACGGCGCACAAGTACATCAGCACCCTGCACGTCAGCGCTGTGCACGCCAGCGCCATGCACATGCACATCAGCATCGCACACACACACATCAGCACCGTGCACACACACATCAGGACCGTGCACACACACATCAGGACCGTGCACAGTCTGCTTGGTAAACATCGTGGGGGAAAACATGAAACAGGAAATATTTTCCACAAGGGTGAAGGCGGGTCACATGGAGAGGACGGGGCCGGAGTCACATGCAGGAGATACTTTCTGCTCATGGGCCAGCAGCACATTCATGACTCGGCTTCACACTGATTCTACTCTTTCTACGGCTTCTTTCCATTGCTGTCATCGTTCTCAATGTTAGGTGATTCATATTGTTGTAGTGCGTTTCCTGAAATATAGTATTCATATTCATGTTTTAATTAATGTATTATCCCGTGAAAATAGGAATTGTTGTGTTTTTGTGGTCAGATTTTTAACATGTCTATCGTACTTGTCAGCTAAATAATTAAGAAAACGATCAATCTATCAAGGAACCTCACTGCACACTTGGCTCCTCAATTCTGTCGTAGACGATCACATCACTTTGGAGAACCTACTGCCACCTTACAGGTCACAGTAGCTTCTCCTTCGTCACATGAAAGGAAGCGAGAGGGGGGGGGGGGGTATATGCAGTTGGTTTGCAATCTGCAACCTCACCACTAGAGGCCAGTTAATCCTACATTCTGCACCTTTAAATTAAAAGGAGCGCCAACTTCACGTCATAATCCAACCTACACGTTAAAGTGGCATTGCTGGGCATTCAAATGTTTCCCATTATTATTTGATGGTATAATTAGCAAGGCATGGGGGAAGAAGCCACAAGCCGTAGTTTGCTAAGTCAGGACGCGCTTGGGAACTGATCCACACCCAGCTGAATGCAGATCGCTAAACACTACGTTATCAGCTAGCATGTTCTGACATGAGTCGTCTCTACAGTTAAAGGGGATATAGCATTCCTCTCAGGTCACATTTCTGCTGTAACTATCCTCACACCAAATTCTCCTTGCTCGCTGTTTGCTTAGCATCTTTCTGGCGGGTGTGCAGTTTCTCAAAGGGGAATCTGGGCTTCATTCGCCAGCAATGGCTGAACGGCAGGCATGCCTGGGCAGCACCCTGCCAGTGAGGATATAAAAGAAAACTGCCGGGTCTTTCATACTCAAAGTAAAGAAATGTTAAGTACATAGATATTATTTGTCTATCTAAACTATTTCATTTTCATGCATCATAACCCTTTCATTAAACATCCTTTCATGTGTGTTGCCCCAAGCTGTTGAAAACGCTAACTAGCATTGTTTTCATCCGATTGAATCACTGGTAAGCTTAGCGCCTGCCCTGCGGTGTGGTGGCTTGTGTCCTATTATGGGGGTGGCAGGGCTTCCTGAAGGAAAGACTTTCAGAAGCCCTGCTTCAAGGGCGTGTCCGCTAGACGCTGCATTGTTTGAGGGACAAGAGGTCAAGTAGAATATATATCTGGAGAGAGAGATTGTGTGGATGTATGTGTGCTGCCACAGCCGCTCACTTTAGGTACAGACGAGAGGAAAGATAAGCGATGAACACCACAGGAAAACCACACATAGGAAACTTTCACACCTTCATAACTATTATGGAGGCACATTATTATAGAGAGAAACTCTCGCCATTATGAAAACACACACACACACCACACACAACACACACACAACACACACCACACACACACCACACACACACACAACACACACACACACACACACCACACACACACACACACACACACACACACCCATATACATACACTAAACTTCTGGCTGCCTTCCCTTGCTGTGTACTGTGTAAGATAATCTGAGAGAACCAATATGAAACACATTAATTGCTTCAGAAGGGGTGAGAATCACCATGCAGCCCGTCTGCACAAGGGGTTGGAGAGGGTTATCTCTCTACAGCGTACTGGCACTCGAGAAAACGGCATGAAAACATGATATAAACATGATCTGATATAAAGTAGAGACCAAAACAGAACGTGAAAATTGTTTGAAAGCTAGAAATTGGACAAATGAATTCATCAGACAAACTACGATCGATCTACACACACACACATACACACACATCATATAAAACTGTAAGCAGGGGAGGTTAACGATTATACCCTGCAGGGCAGCTAAGCTAGAGGCCTTGTGCCAGCCAGTGATGGCACCGCCTTTAAGAAGCAAGACCAACAAACAGACAGGTAGGACAGACAGACAGGCAGGGAGGGCAGACAGACGGTGAGGAGAAGCTTGGAGGAGGTCATTATCCAGTGGTTGCAGTGGAAGTCAGAGATTATCTTTTCTTCCTTCCCCTTCATTTATGAATCCCTGTAGAGGTGGAGGAAGCAGGGGTGGTGTGTGTGTGTGTGTGTGTGTGTGTGTGTGTGTGTGTGTGTGTGTGTGTGTGTGTGTGTGTGTGTGTGTGTGTGTGTGTGTGTGTGTGTGTGTGTGTGTGTGTGTGTGTGTGTTGATCCTGACAAACCTATCCTCTGACTTGACATGTGTGCAGGGGACACATACTAAACATAGAGCAGTAAAACACAGACCTTCTGCACGTGTGGTTTTGATGTAACAATATTGACCATTTCCAGAGTCCATATGCATCGTGTGCATAGGGACTGATATCTGGGATAACTGGTTCCTGGAGCAGCATCAGAGCACTCAGACAGCCCACATGTTGATGAAGGTGAAGTGGAGGTGAACGTGCAGCGATGGATCAGAGATAAGTCTACTGGGAAGGAATGAAACCCAGTTTTGTTTTCTATCTGTCACCGTTGTTATGACTTGCTCCACAGGCATTGGGTCTTAGACGGGGCATGGCGAGCGGAGATGGGCACCGCAACGAGGCTCACCTGGACCTCATCAACTCATCACACACTCTTTCTTAAGCCTGGCGGGGGGGTTCTCGTCAGCGCCAGATTATTCCGTCTTATTCGGTACTTTGGCTGACGAGTGTACATTGACCGCCGTTACTCTGACCTGATTGTTGTTATTCCTAACCTCGTGTGATCTTTTCGCCGGTAGCCAGTTCCTCGCCAGCGGATTACCACTGGACCGCAGCGTTCTCCGGTGCCTCCGCCAGCCACGCCTACCCGCTCCTGTCCTTCGCAGTGCTCGCTGGATATCTTTTGAGTTCCCCTTTTGACGATAAACATTGGATTGTCCGAACTGTCTCTGTCTCTGCATCCGGGGTCCAAACTAACATTTCCACTAACCGTAACACTGTCTCCACCACGTGTGCCAGCAGGGAGCGTTGTTTCAGTCAGCTGCTCTGTTCCGCATCGCTTCAAGTTAAATTTAACTGCAGCGTGCGCGTGGTTATGTGCACACACACTAACACACACATGCACACACACAAACACACTCTCACACAAACAAACAAATGAAAAAGAAAGACAAAGAGGAAGCGAGAGAAAGATCAAGATCTGAACACAAAAGTATTCACCCGTGAATATCTGAAATAGTCTGAATGTTTTGCCGCTTGACATCGATGATAGTAGAGATAACTCTAATAATATTTGGGAAAATTTTGACTGTGAGCATGGGAACAGCCTGCAAGCACAGCAGTTTGACTCTCCGTCCTGGCTTGTGCAGATCTAAACACTCCTGACAGGAGTCAGCATGTTGGGAGACGTTTGTCCCCAAGCACGGAGGTTGACCTCACAGGGTCTAGAGAGGAACCAGGGGGGGGGGGGGGAAGGGAGTGAGAGAGAGAGCGGGAGGGATACAAATGGAGGATTTGATCTCTACCGTCGGTGTGTCAATGTGTGTATTAAAGCGTCTGCTGAATGCCCTAATTGTAATTGAATATAGAGAATCTGCAAGGAAGTTTAATCATTTGCTGGATCAGTTAAATAGAGTATGTTGTCGCTCTGTGCTCTTTGACTTCAGCCTAGGAACACAAAGTACAGCGTTGATCTTAATGATCAGGGGTCGCACTGTGGCTTAGGAGGTAGATAGGGTATGCCGGTAACCAGAAGTTTGCTTGTTCGATCCCCGGCTCCTCCTAGCTGAGGGCCGAGGTGTCACTGAGCAAGAGACCTCGCCCTAACTGCTCCCGACGAGTTAGAGAGCGCTATATATATATATATATATATATATATATACAGTCCATTTATACATTGTCTGTTAAATAGACAGTATGGTGTCGTACTGTGGTCTTTGACTTCCGGCCTGGTCCCATAATGTACAGCAATGATCTTAATGATAAGAGACTTAGAGACAGAACAGCTAAAGGAACAACAGCTAAAGGAACAAGCACACACACACACACACACACACACACACACACACACACACACACACACACACACACACACACACACACACACACACACACACACACGCACACACACACACACACACACATGCACACACCATACGTCAAGTGTTCAAATGGAAACGGCCTCGTGGCTCTCCTCCATCCTCTCTCTCTCCACCGCATCTCAGATCCCCGCCAGGCCCGGAGGCAGACCAGCTATAAATAGCTCCCCACCGAGGCCCAGAAGGCTGGCGACCCCGCCGGGACAGACCCGGGTTCACCTCCTCCACCCCACGTCCCCCCGTCCCCCGCTAAAGAGAACCTTCTAACCTACAACACTTCTTCACCTCTGACAGAAGAGCAGACGGGCTCGAGGTTCAACGAGTCCCTCGGTGAGAGAGATTCCAGGCCACACCGTCAGGGTGGTCCGGTGCAGACCCCCACACATCTCAGCCCCCGCTGGCCTCAGGCCAGGAGGGCGGCACTGTTTCAACTATGTGTTGCCATAGCGATGGCTGTTTGGTCCAGTCACAAGTGGCAGAGGCCAGGGGTGAGAAGAAGTGCCTTGTTAACATACTATGTTGTTTCATACAGTCAACCAAACGACACAAACACACACACACACACACACAACACATGCACACCACACACACGCACACACAACACATGCACACAGCACAACACACACAACAGACACACATACACACACACACACGCACACGACACACAAACACACACACACACACACACACACACACACACACACACACACACACACACACACACACACACACACACACACACACACACACACACACACACACACACACACACGTGACCCAACCAACCCCCAAAATCCCTTCCTTAGTCATGACCTGCTGGTCCAGTCGTGGTCAGTGCGCCAGTGCTTGGAGAGACAAAAGACACAGTGGTGTGATAACCCTTATACTAACAAACACACACACACACACTGTGCTTACCCGTCTTCCAAAGAAAATACGGTATGTCAAATTGAATATTGATGGCCATTTCCATGGTGCTGCAGCTGGCACGGGGATTCTCGGCCTCTCAGGGCTGCTATGCAGACAGCAGAGAGAGACAGAGAGGAGACACAGGCAGAGATTATTCTCCCCACATTCTTGGCAGGCAGACAGTTTGCCTCACCCTGTTCCACAGAGTCGTTGGAGAATCTCTCACCCAGCATGGGCCCTGCATGGGTCTAAGCATGCATTACATTACAATAATTCATAAATAACTAAATGCTCTGTGTAACCCACGAGCACCAGCACACTATATCCAGTACACCCCAAAAGGGAACCGTTTTGTTTAAGCTCCAGAAGGTGGATTTCACATGTAAATGATTAACTAATAAACCGTTTTTCAGTTTTGTTCATTTGTCGAATAGATGCATAAATGGAGGACATGAGCTAGCAATCACAGGGTTGGATGGATGCCTTATTGATTTCACCATGACCAGGATGAATCGCCCATTTTCTGAATTGTTCCTCAGAAAAAAACAATTAAGTTTGAGCTGAGCCAACCAAAGGCTAGTCAGAAATTAAATTCTAACAGCAGATCAGCTTTGCCAGAAGAAAACTTGCCAGAAAAAAAACCTCAACATAAAAAAATGAGGCCTTTCCAAGTCACATCAGCATGTACGTCCCATCTGATATGATTCAGCTCAGCCAACCAAACCGCTAAAGGGGGTTTGGTTGGTTGGCTGGCCCCCGTGAGGGCCAGCCAGCTAGAGCAAGCCTCAACCAAACCCCCTTTAGCGGTTTGGTTGGTCGGCCGGCCCCCCGTGAGGGCCAGCCAGCTTGAGAAAGGCTGTGTCAAACTATGCATCGTTTAAGTAAGCATGGTTTAAGTTAATATGGTTTAAGTATGCTTGGTTTAAGTGTGCAAGGTTTAAGTAGAGCAGTAGTGGTAGTGTGCACATCCCCACCGCCCGGTGAGGTGCAGGGCAAAAGGGCTGCTGTACAACTTAAAAGAATGAGGTGCCCGCACACTGCTGTAGCTCCCCTATGTTTAAGAACATGGTTTAAGCATGGTTTAACTATGCCTGGTTTAAGTATACATGTTTTTAGTATGTATGCTTTAAGTTTACATGGTTTAAGTATGCATGGTTTAAGTATGCATGGTTTAAGTATGCATGGTTTAAGTATGCATGGTTTAAGTATGCATGGTTTAAGTATGCATGGTTTAAGTATGCATGGTTTAAGTATACATGGTTTAAGTATACATGGTTTTAGTATGCATGGTTTAAGTATACATGGTTCTAGCCAATGCAAAGCAATCCAAAACAAACACTCCTGTTACTTTCATAATGACAGACACACGCACACGCGCACACACACACACACACACACACACACACACACACACACACACACACACACACACACACACACACACACACACACACACACACACACACACACACACACACACACACACACACCTTTATTTAAGGTCAGAGGCATCATAGAACTGAGTGAGGTAAGGGGGGGGGGGGGGGAGCGGGGTTGGAGGACCTTAAAGGAGCATGCAGCGAGCCTTGTGCTCGCTGCATGCTTGTGCCCCCCCCCCCCCCCCCTCCCCCTAGGTTCCAGGGAGAAGGCCGGCCGGGGTTACATAACCCCGTCCACTCACTGACATTTGTGGGCTGAGGGGAAATGTTCTGCATTTGTTTTGATTGTTCCCCATGCTAGAGATATGTATCCAACGGCAACGGCCATGCTCCCAGAGGGGGTTGTGCTTTAAGGCCGACCGCTCTGCAGACCTCCTGCTGGGACACAGAGCTAGCGGGGGGGAGGGGGGGTTGTGACAGCACAGTGCACTTTGTGTTTATCAAGCTCTTAATGTATTACGAAATCTTTTTTAGTTTTTGAAAAGAGATGAGAAGGTTTGAAGTGTCTATACATTTACTGGTTCATTTTCAGGCAAAGCACATAAATGGATTTATTGAACAAGGTGACAACTGATTATTTTGGAAAGGAGGTGATGCTCAAATAAAAAAATTATATAAAAATAATATAAAAAATATAAAGAACTATTTGTATTGCCTAAAAGTGAATACTCAAATTCAAAACTACAATCATAATCAAAGGCTTGCCTCTCAGTCTAAATGTGATTTGGCTCAGTTTCTTCATGAGATACAGCGGTCCTGAAACACTCGCCTTTAAAACGATAAAGAGGATTTCCTCTCAATCTCAAAATCAACCCAATTTGACGGAGAAGCGTCCGGGCAGGAGATCGCTCTCCGAAGCACACACTGGTTATCAGATGCCTTGGTTAATGATAAGTAAGCCTTTCATGATTCAGCACTGACATTAAAGCAATGAATTCTTAGGGCAATATATTTTCAGAATGACCTTATGAGGGGCAGGTTATGCTTAATGGTAATCCAAAATACTTTTGAGTGATGTTTTGACGCTCTTAAGCTGTAGTGGGGGTAATATGTTTTTCTGAGTGGTGTTTTCCTTTTGATACAGATTTGCTTTTAATATGATATATTCATGTGTCAATCTATGTTCTACTCCTAAAACCGCTGCTGAGTATTAAGCTGTAAAATACATCAGCTTAATACTCATTCATAGTATTCTCACACTAAAAGGGGTTCACAGAACGATCGAGACCTGGGCGTCGTCATGTGAGGCACCATAACTGTGCAAACACCAACTTTATAAACATCCCGTGTGTCCTACATGCGTATTAAATGCATCCCCATGATCACTGAGTTGAATTACAGATGGAGTTCCTCCTAGGTAGCAGGTCATCGCCCAGTCATAGCCTCAAACCTGTTTCAAAGCTGTTATAACACCTGCTTGTTAAGAACTTCATGGAAAGTATAATGTATGATCTTCAACAATGGACTATCTTGTGAATTGATAATGCTAAAAAAAACTGGAAGCGTTAATTTTTACAAGCTATACACCAAATGCTCCCATAGAAAGATGGCAGGATTAGAGAGCATTTTTAAGTGCTTATTATAAAGAGTTTCAGGGAGTCTCACAAATCAGATTAAGATCTAAAGTCTGATGTCTGAAATTTGAGATACATTTTAATGTGAATATCCACCATCTTCTTTCTAACAGTATAACATTATGTATCCAGGAGAAATAAAGGGAACAAGTTCCTTTTTAGGAGCCTTGTTTAGGTCAACACTTTAGCCACGTTCACATTGACCGGAGAATAGAGATCAAATAACCATTGGCTTCGAGCAAACAAAGACCGGGCCAACCTTTGAGCTACATCATTATTTACCCTTGCTCAATTCATTTTACGCACAGGCACGGTGCGGCACACACACACACACACACACACACACACACACACACACACACACACACACACACACACACACACACACACACACACACACACACACACACATACACATACACATACACATACACAGACACAGTTAGCGTTGAGCGGTCTGTGAGTCACCCAGCGACTTCCCGGGAGAAATCACACACGCCTCGTGTTGCCTTCGCGCTGTGGTGCGGGCGACAGCCTGCGACACTTCATTAGAGGAGAGGCAGTAGGAAGAGGAATCAATTGCATGGAAGAAGACTCCCCAGAGATCAGCCAATTAAACCGGGCACGGAGGTTAGGAGGGCTCCACACAGAGCCGAGAGACCCAAAACCAGAGACCCCAGGGCCACAGAATCAGAGACCCCGGGGCCCAAGCTAAAGGGACTCAAACAGGGAACCAACAAAGACGCCTGACGCAAATCAAAGGTCGCCAACACGGACATGACAGCAGCAGCGTACCCATCAACCAAATCACCATCACAAGTTGTGAAAGTCATTCCAACCACAGAACAGCAACACATGGCCCAATCGTTCCACTCACGGGGGCAGAGGAACGATTTCAGGGTTTTCTAACTCCCTAATCCTGAAATTCAGCATCAAGTTTCCGATTTCACAGTCGCTTTTGATGAAAGCTTTCATTAACATAACATCAAATAACAGTAAAAGCGCTCATAGGGCGTTGCAGACATGGGGACAGAGAGGCCTTCGAGGAACTCCTCTTGTCCCCTAACCCTGGCCCAGTGGCCCACAATGGGAACCACCGTAGCACGAAACGAAGCGTGTGCATAGAAAATGCTGGGCCGGAGCTTTCACACTTCTGGTCCTTGTTAGCGAGCGCTCTGGGTGGATGTGCTGGGGGGGCATTTCACTGGAAGCAGAAGAGAGTGGGCGCCCTCGCCCCCTCCCAACAGCGTACTGAGGGTTCAGCATCACTGCAGGACAATAGGGCTGGGAAGGGGGGTGGGGGTACAACAAGAGCTTGGTTGTTGTCACCATAAAAGACGTGGAGGAAAATTGAGATCCAATATGTCAACACACAGTGGAGT
Source organism: Melanogrammus aeglefinus (assembly GCA_900291075.1). Taxonomy (NCBI): domain Eukaryota; kingdom Metazoa; phylum Chordata; class Actinopteri; order Gadiformes; family Gadidae; genus Melanogrammus; species Melanogrammus aeglefinus. Next base: position 98,490 of record OLKM01000202.1, read on the forward strand.
GATTGTTGGAGTGAGCCGGACCCTGCATATTTTGTGACCACAGGATGCGACGCAGCAATCTAAAGTGCGTGTGCGTATGCACGTGTGTGTGCGTGCGCGTGCATGTGCCTAATGTCCCCAGAACACCATTCTTTGAAGCTCTGAACAAAAGCTCAGCTTCCACAAGCCGGGATTACAGCTACTACTTCTTGAGGACATTGTCAAACACATTAGAAAGTGGGTAAGAAAGGGCATTTGGTCGAAATAAAAACAGGAAAATGGACAAAGGAAGAAAAATCCTCATTGGGTTTGGTTCGAGCCAACACGAAGACTATTTGGTTTCAACAAACGACTCTTTCCTTTTCAATTAACGGGGCCCTCCCCATCGTCACACTTGGATATCATGCAATAACACCACGGTTGTTTTCACAGCCAGCGTGAAAACATTGGTTGAACAAAACGCTCAGCTTTGCCTTTTCTTGAAGTACTCTAATGGCAGGGCACATCACCGCGGCCTCTGCTTGCTGAACTGCACTAACAAATCCGAAGGGCAGATAGACATCGGTACAAAAAGAAACAGGATGATCCTGCCACTTAGTTCATGTAAACACCATCAGTGTTTACCTCAAGGGTTCTGAGTGCCAGTCTCCCCAGCAGAGACCAGTGTGCCCGCAGAGAGCAAACCCTGAAGCAGCGCTTTCTGAAAACACTGGCTCTGCTGAGGAGACGAGAGGAGACGAGAGGAGACGAGAGGAGACGAGAGGAGACGAGAGGAGATGAGAGGAGACTGGACGTCTATTGTACAGCAGGACAGGAGGAGGCACAATGACAGGAATGTGCCCCGAGAATGAATGGCGTCCCAGCTTCCCTTGGGGATAGAGAGAGACAGAGAGATATAGAGAGACAGAGAGACAGAGAGAGATATAGAGACATAGAGAGAGACTGAGAGAGGGACAGAGAGACACACAGAGAGACATAGAGAGAGACACAGAGACATTGAGAGAGACTGAGAGAGGGACAGAGAGACACACAGAGAGACATAGAGAGACACAGAGACATTGAGAGCGACAGAAAGACACATAGAGAGACACAAAGAGACACAGAGACAGAGAGACATAAGGAGAGACATAGAGAGAGCTAGAGAGACAGAGAGACCAGTAGACATACAGAGAGACATAAATAAAGAAAGAGACATATAGAGAGCTATAGAGACATAGTGTGAGCTAGAGAGACAAACAGAGAGACACACAAAGAGAGAGAGAGAGAGACAAGGGAGACATAAAGAGAGACATACAGAGCGCTGAAGAGACATAGATAGAGACAGAGAGACAGGTAGACATACAGAGGCATAAATAAAGAAAGAGACGTAGAGAGAGCTATAGAGACATAGAGAGAGACATATAGAGAGACGGAAAGAGAAGACAGTTTGAGCTCAGATTTCACCCCCCACCCCCTCCAACACAGCAGGCCAGCGTGATGAACACCTGCACATGTGTGACAACACCCACATTGTCAACATTACACAGAGGAGATCAAGTATGCTGAGAATGAAACCTAACAAGATGGAGTTCATTATAACAATGTTATAAATCAATTGGATCTCAATCAAATTCAACGCTCAATCCATTTGCATTGAAGAATAAATTTGTCACAGAGGTTATAAAGAGGGTGGAAGGGTTAGAGGGTTAGAGGGTGAGAGTGTGAGAAGGTGAGAGGGGGAGGGGGGTTGAATGAGGAAGCCAAACGCTGAAGGCTGCAGGAGACATCCGGCCCAGAGAGGAGAACACACTAGTCAAACAACATGGTGTTATGCGATTATTCTAGTGTTCCTGTCAGTCTCGTCAACGGAGGCTGGGCAGGAGAACGGTGTTAATGGTCCCATACACGTTTAGGAGTTAAAGACTTCACAGGAACCAACGTTCAATCATCACCACATCTGAAGAACATACACGTCACACAAGGAAGCTCACACAAGACTTTGTGCACTGCACGCACACTCGCACACACACACACACACACACACACACACACACACACACACACACACACACACACACACACACACACACACACACACACACACACACACACACACACACACACACACACACACACACACACACAGTCACTCACTGCAGGGGAGGGGGGGAGGGGGAGTACAGCTGCCAAGTGACGAGGGGAGGACAGGTGAACCACAGACCACGTGATTAAGGGCGAGGCAGAGACCTCATTCATGGTCTTAGTTGTTATCGCAACAGGGAGGTTTGAGAACAACTGCCAGCCACTGTGTGTAGAACGTGTGTGTGTGTGTGTGTGTGTGTGTGTGTGTGTGTGTGTGTGTGTGTGTGTGTGTGTGTGTGTGTGTGTGTGTGTGTGTGTGTGTGTGTGTGTGTGTGTGTGTGTGTGTGTGTGTGTGTGTGTGTGCTTCCTTCCAGGGGGAAAGGTGTAAGGGTGAGTCAGAACTCATCTCCATCGATTCACGGTACAAGGCGCCAGCAGCAGGGATCCGAAACCCCCTGGTCTGGAGGGAAGTGTTGGTTGGGCTTACATCACCACATAACAGTGCTTACATACGTTGCTCCTCATTCGAGACGGTTTTGGTCTTAAACCCGTGATTAGGGACTGCTGGTGTGTGTCTGCGCACTACACGTCTCAAGGCCTGCAGAAACTGTGGCCACTATTTGGCAAAAGAGGAACAACTTTGGGTGAATGTTAGCCAGATGGTCAGCCAGGAAAAAAAACTGTTGACTGAATCCTACTTTTTTGTGCGTGTATGTGTGTGTGTGTGTGTGTGTGTGTGTGTGTGTGTGTGTGTGTGTGTGTGTGTGTGTGTGTGTGTGTGTGTGTGTGTGTGTGTGTGTGTGTGTGTGTGTGTGTGTGTGTGTGTGTGTGTGTGTGTGTGAGAGAGTGAGAGAGTGAGAGAGTAAGAGGGAAGCATCAGCCTTAAACGCGTGCTATAACCTGTCATACGCTGTACAACAAATCCCGTTTTGGGAAATCAACGTGTGTTTGCATAAATAAACGTCCGCTGAACCACACCTTGTTGTTACACAATTCAGCACGGCTACGTCACTGCTCGGATTGGGAAGTTGCGGTTCCTTCTGTATTCATCCAACACGGGGATGTGCAGACAGACAGCTCTTTCGCCTCCCCCGGTTCATCATTAACTCTCCGTACGTGCGCACACACACACTCTCACAAACACACATACAGACTGGTATATCCTACGTTGCTTTGATCAAATCTTCGATAAAAGGATAACATAGTCCGCAAAACGATCAAAATGAGTCATCATCCGTGATTAGGCCTACAGTTTGTTATTCGTTCAGAGGCGGTAAACTTCCAGCAGAACCCTGCTCTCTACAAGTTATCTAACGTGGATACTGCGGCTGGGAAGCCAACGGGATTCTACGGTCTCGTCCCCGCTTAAGGTTTCTTGTGGACTTGAAGGTTATTAAGGGATGGCCATAACACGACCCAGAAGAGGCCGAACAGATGAAGCGATGCGCACTTCAGTTCAAGGGAACCCGAAAAGGCAAGCAAGATGACGGTTGCAGTTCGCTGCTCGCTTCGTCTCACCAGCGGTCAGTTCTGTTCTGCGCATCTTCACATCCACCCGATCGGAAACCATCAAAACACCAAAGATGGACCTCCAAAGGGTCTGACCCCAGACCTCCTCCCGGGCCGAGAGGAGCCACCCTGGTCCTGAGCTGGAGGCTTACCTGGTCCAGCGGGAGGTTGATGATGTCGCTGATGGGCTGCAGCATCGTGGACCCGGTGCAGGATGAGAGGGTCTGCGTCGCCATGGCTGCCCGGTCCCCCTGGATGTCCCTGGAATGGTCTCTCTCCTCCCGGACTGGTCTCGGACGGACTGGTCTCGGACGGACTGGTTACAGACGGACTGGTCTCCCCCCGGACAGGTCTCAGCAGCTCTCCTCCCGGACTGGTCACAGGCGGATTGGTCTCAACGGCTCTCCTCCCGGACTGGTCGCAGGGTCTCTCCTCCCGGAATGGTCTCAAACGGACTTGTCTCAGGCGGACTGGTCTCCCGGACTGGTCTCTGACTGACTGGTTTCAGACGGACTGGTGTTCTGGCTGTGTGAGCTCGGCTTGGTTCGTGCGCCAGAGAACCGTGTGGGCGGGAAAACAACTGGTCCGGCCTTGGTGTTTTCCTCCAATCAGGGAGGAGAAAGGGAAATCCCGCAACCAATTGTGTCCATGGTGGGTTTTGATTTGCGGTTTTCAAAAGCCAATTACAGCTGATGGACGGGAGCTCTTCGTACCATTTAGCAAAGTGTCACCAAAATAATGCCTTTGAGACACGTAGGGCCTGTTAACCAGGATGCATTATGGGATTTGGATGTTGGTGATGCTCCATGGCGAGAGGAGGGTTGAAGTACTTTAAGATCCTAAATCAGCTAAATATACCGGATTTATCCTTTTGATGAGACTTGCTTTTGCACAAAACGTAACCGGTTCTTATGATGTCGTTTGGACACGTTATCTATGTTTTCTCTCCAGGAGGTTTTTTGCATGTATTGTCCTAGCCAGGCGCAGATCTGTAATATATTGCATAAAGTTTACGTATTTTTTATAGAAAATAACGTTTTTATTCTGTAAATTGTTATTTTGTTTTTATATAATAGATTAAAGACCAGCGCTTGGTCTTTAGTGCATGAGCGCCCTCTAGAGGTTGCATTTGTTTTCCATCACCGCTGGTCTAAAGCAGTTGTTGCTAATGGCCCATTGGGGCTACCCCATAGGGTACTTTTGAGTATACTGTAGGGGGGTACACATGTAGAAGAATTTTGAGAAGTTTAAACTGGTCTAAAGAATCAAGACCACAAGCTGCGCCCGATTCAAGTCATGCCCCTCTGATGCGGTTCGCAGACCCCCCCTTCCCCCCCGTTTGGTTCGGGTGTGGACTGCGTCGAGGCACAGCCAACAGCAGAGGGCGCTGCTCACAAGCAGAGAGTGCTGATGTGTGATCATTTATATTTCCGACTTCCTGATTTTAGTGAATTGAAGAATATAAAATATGAACTGATAAGAGGGGGGGCAAGTAATTCTACCAAGGGGGGAACATTTTGTTAGGTCTGTGTGTGTGTGTGTGTGTGTGTGTGTGTGTGTGTGTGTGTGTGTGTGTGTGTGTGTGTGTGTGTGTGTGTGTGTGTGTGTGCGTGCGTGCGTGCGTGCGTGCGTGCGTGCGTGTGTGTGTATCTGACGGTTATCCTATCCACCAATCTCTGATTAATATTCAATTACCATCAAGAAAATTTAGAAAGCACTTTATTTGAAAGCATGTGTGTTTGTCTACACAATATATAAAAATAAGAGGTATTATTGAGTGATATTATTTTAAAGATGGATGATGTCTAAATTCAGCAAATGGTTTTCCTCAAAGAATGACTCAATAGATATATTTCAATCCTTACTTCATGAAGCATGCATGACCAAAGAATCAGCCAAACAAGGGGCATGCATTCAAGGAATCTTTTGGGATGATGGCAGTAAACTCAAGTGCTGATGGTGTTCTCCATCATGCAAAAGGCGGGGGGGTCGCCATGTTTGTGTTGTGATGACAACGTTTATTGCACCAATGCTCATTTTGCTCTAACCGGGTGACTCCTAATGAAGATCAGTCTCCAGGGAGCTAGGACAGGACAAAGAACAGGAGAGGAACTCAAATCAAATGTCTCCCTCTCTGTCTGTCTCTCTTTAATGTATTCCTGCGGGGGTCGTGTCACTACACCATATTTCACAGGTCTTTACTTTAATCCCTCTGGGGGTATAGAGGGCCTCTCCTTCTGTTTCTGAGTGGAGACAGGAAGTGTCTTTGTGCCATCAGGTCAGGCTCACATTTCCCAATAAAGTTTCCAGAAAAATGAATCTAAGACTAACACTAATGTGCTGTGTTCATCTACAAAGCTGAGAAGAGAACAACAGCGTCTGGTACATCACCACTCTGTAGCGTTCTCCCTCATCCCATCCTCCTCCCCTCCTCCTTCTCCTCTCCTCCCCCCCTCCCCTCCTCCTCCCGCCTCCCCTCCTCCCCATCCCCCCTCCTCCCCCAACTCCTCTCCTTTCCTTCCCATCTTCCGTTGACAACGCCTGCAGAGACGGAGAATGCTCTCTGAGCAAACAGGAACTCAGACTTCCTAATGGTGTTGTTTCACTCCCTGGGGCTTTCCTCTGCTGGTGCCTTCACTCTGAGACGCTGCTCCCACTAACCTGCAGCCAGTGGCCAATGAAGTAATACCTTTCAGTGGATATCACCGCGCTGCCAGATCCATCCAGCCCCTTATTTTCTTTATTTTTAACCAATCCTGAGGGGGTGATGTGACAGGACGTGGTGTTTGAAGTCACTCTCATGATTCAGGGGGAGGGATGAGCTGGGAGACATCAGAGGACATAGAGGATTTGGAGAATATAGGTTATAGAGAGGAGGAAGGAAGAGAGTAGGAAAAAATATAACGAGAGAAGAGACCAGGCGAGGTAAGGGGAGGGAAGGAGAGGAGAGAGCTGGAGAGATAAGAGAAGGAGGAGAGGAGAGGGAGAAGAAAGAGGGGAGAAAGCAGGAGAAGGAGGAGAGAAGAGTTAATGAGATGGATTTTGAAACCGCTCTGTTATGAAATCCACACCCTTCCACTCCCCTCACTGAAGACACATTCTGAGAGCAATCCTCCACCGCGTCTATTTATGTGGCAGAAACACAAGCCCTCCCAACTCATTGTTCTCTCTCTTCCCCCTCAGTGCGAGGCTGGAGGGAGGGGCTATCATTTGAGTCTCACTTCAGTCAGAAATTAGGCTTTCTCCTCCCCACCACATCCAGTAATACTCACTTTCAGCCCCTCTCTCTCTCTCTCTCTCTCTCTCTCTCTCTCTCTCTCTCTCTCTCTCTCTCTCTCTCTCTCTCTCTCTCTCTCTCTCTCTCTCGTCTCTCTCTCTCTCTCTCTCTCTCTCTCTCTCTCTCTCTCTCTCTCTCTCTCTCTCTCTCTATACTTGAAAATGCAATTCTCTCCTTCCTTCTTTATCTAAATGGTTATACACTAACTCCACTAAGCTTTATTATTACGTTCTTTCCTTTTTCACATCATAGAATTAAAAAAAAAAAAAAAACATTTAAAGCAGATTGACCCATATCCAGAGCGCGAAACAGAAATCCATAAAAGATGTCGGCCTACTGAAGTCCTTTCCCTGATGGTGCTCATGTGCTAAGAGGCTAGGGTAAGCCCTCCATGGCCCGGACACAAAAGTTTAGCCGTACTGGCAGAGTGAACCATTGCAGCATGCAAAGTGACCACACAATAGAGGCTTGGTTGGTGGGGAAGTGGTGAGTGGGTGCGGGTGGGGGTCGGGGTGATGAGAGAGCGGAGGCAGCATGTCTGGATTTAAGGAAGCCCCTCCACTTTCTTGCGTTAATAAGGTATTTCACCATAAGCACTATAAGTTATCATACTTAAACTAAACTATTCACATTGCATGAGTATTATACTTATACCTATACTGTTTCATCTGATGATAGCCGGATTTAATCTGAATACACTAAATCAGGGATGCAGGATAGTGTAGAGGTTTGGCTGTTTGGGGTGCATATTAATGACATGTATTCTCTTTAAAGTTTCTTAGCAGAAAACGACTAAACAGGAGAAATCGGAGGTATTTGGACAGAAAATCTCTTCTTTTAAAATGTAAGGTGTTTATTTGCTGTTATTTGAAGGTGTCACCGGGTTGGCCTTGTTAATGCTTTGAATATATTCGGATCAGGGACGTAGATAATCTCTGATACGGACCTTCTGTTCAAGGTGACTCTAGCAACGGATCAATAAACCGTTGGAGCCGTGCTTTATCTGTGAGCATCAGTCTCATCCGGCCCAATGTGTCCCTGACCTGATCTCTAGATTAATCCGGGATGTGGATGGATTTGTTTTTCAACGTTTCCACCAATCCTCCGATGCATATCATCCGGAAAACGTCCTTTTAGTCTACAGTGCTCCTACAGACAGCTGTGTACCCCCGGGTACTGCAAGGTCCCGGTATTGTCCTCAACCTGTGACCTGTTCCAGGTCATCAAACACCAGGCATGCATTTCAATGTCAAGAAATATTCAGGTCGATGAAGGACAATAGACTAGTCTCCCTCTATGCTGTGACTGATCACCAGACCACATAGACCATACATATTCATCCAAGTTAACAAAATGGTGAACACACTCAACTGTTCTACACTTGTTGGCTGCCCTCCTTAACACTCTAGTGCTGCACACTTAGCAGTCAGCATCGTGGTGGCGGTTCAAGGAGGTCGTCATGGTTACCATCTGAGCTGAAAGCACAGCTGAAACGACAAAACTACAAACACCCTTGAGAGACACTTCCCTCCCCCTTGACCTCCCTGCGTGAGGATGGATTCTTGAGGTTCAGATGAGTGCAGTCAGTTATCACATGTGTGTAAGGGTAACCAATGGGAAACCAGGGTGGGCATCACCACCTCCAGCAGTGGTGGTGAGATACGGTAGTGACTTTGGGAGTTAGGACTGTCAGGGGGCTGGCTTCACAAGGTCAGCTCTGTTAAGTGACTGACTGGGCTGGAAGGCCACAGTGTGGCCAACAACATGATGACTAATAATAACATTTACATTTACATTTAGGGCATTTAGCAGACGCTTTTTTCCAAGGCGACTTATAATTATACATTTCTCAGAAGAAAGAGAAACAACATCTCGCTGTTGTTACAGTAAGTATGTTCATAGAAACAAGTGTCAAGCACTAACTAATCACTGGCTTAACCCATTCCCCGTATACAACAAAGATAGCTAGGATACGATGCTACCCAATGCTAAATACTATTTTTAAATACAAGGACGAACAACATACAATTTGTGTGTACATTAAGTGCTAGGCATACAACATAAAATAAATGTGCAAGGGGGGTAAAAGACTCCTCTTCTTGAACGCCTTCATCCTCAGGGATGATGAAGGCGGTGTTGATGTGATTGTTTTTTCCGTCTCTTGTCGGGGGCCCAAAGTGTTTTTGTTTTTTTTTACTTCCCCAAGAAATTGGCTGCAGGACAGACAATGTCTGTTCGGCCCACAGAGAGCCTGACTGCCGTAGTGCCAGCTGAACACAAGGTCCTGCGTAGCTGAATAGAGGAATGGCACATCCCGTCCACAGTCCGCCGCTATGTGACCCGACTGTTAACAAGGATCCTCCAGTCGTCATTTCCTCATCTTACTTCAATGCAGACTCTAAAGGAGATTTAGAGTTGGATTTGGCTACAAAGGAGCACTATAATAGTAAATGCTGTATTAGTGTGCAGGTTTGAGTCTCCAGGTTACTGGCCGTCTCTCTTCATTCGGTGCAGCTGGTTTTATTTAACCACACTGTTTTTCTTTTTCTTTTGGTTTCTTTTTTGTTTGTCCTCATTTTCTTGCTTTTTTTAGCTTTCATTTGAGGAACTCCTGAACCCTCCTGGGGTCACTGTCTGTGAATACGATTTTAAATACAGATCAATACAATTGTGAATAAATAAGGTATTCAATGATAATAATCAATGATAATGATCTTGACATTGGATACGAGCTGTAGCAATATGCAGCAGATGGAGAGTCTACCTCACAGAGCACAGAGACTTTGAGCCACGCCTCGTAGCGCCGAGATATGTCCAACAGCCGAGCTCCAAGACCTCCATCGGAGGAAAAGGACTGTTCATCCTGCTGAGGTTAGATCATACGACCTAAAGCATAGCTCTTCAACTTTCCAGTCCATGCAGTCCAGGTCACATTGTTCGCAGATCCAATGCCCTGCAGTCCCACTGAAAGCCTTCCCAGTGTCGTCGTCCCCAACCCCCCCACGCGGACGCACGTTGAGATCTGCAAGATGATATTAGCAAACCCACGAGTCCCGGGTTAAGTGCTGGTTAACTGACTCAGGGAAGTGTGTCTTCATGTCTGCATCAGTGAATCCTTTCTCTTTCCATGTGGGTCGAAGGTTTGAAGGAGGAGTAGATGGAAGTGCTTCGATAGATGGAATGGTAAGCAGAAGGCCTCATAGGAGGACGGGCGTTGGACGTCCCAGGACAGAACGCCACCTCTTCAGTCACACGCTAGTTCAGACAAATAACTTACTGAAGAGCCGCTTCCTGCTAAGAGCAGTGAAGACTGCTTTTTAAAAATGTCTGTCTTGTAATAATCATAGGAAAGGAGAAGCAAGTTTTGGATGTTATGCGATTTCTTCTCAATGCATTGCATGTATGTCTAGATTGTCAATATAATCCGCTGCCGGATTATTGTGTGAGTTTTCCATTGCGCACATCTCATAGGTGTGAAATGACCTGCTTGTTAAATTATCTTATAATACAATATTATATGAATAACATATTTAAAGACAGGAAGTAGTGCCTATAGACAATACTCACATTCACATCATCACATAAGATGCAGGGTTGCACATACTAAACATCGCAGGGACCAATACGATTGGTCTGTGCGATGTTGTTGCTGTTTGATGACCAAACAGCTGGTCCCTATTTCAGGCCAGGAAACACATGCTAAATGAGTTCCTGATAGCCTCCCTAGACATGAAGAAGCTCAAATAAAAGCTCTAATCCAAGATGTATAAATGTCATGAAGTCATATGCCCCCCCCCCCCACACCCCTCCCGGACTTAATGTATGTTGTATTTCCTTGCACTTAAAAAATTGTACTACACGCATCGTGTAGCATCTTATCCTAGCTATCTTTGTTGTAATCAGTGAATGAGTTAACCTAGCGATTGTTAGTGCTTGGCACCTGGTTCTATCAACATCCTTACTGTACCAACAGTGATATATTGTTGATTCTCTTTCTTCTGACAAATGTACTTATTGTAAGTCGTTTTGGATAAAAGCGTCTGCTAAATGCTGTAAATGTAAATATACCACATCATGCCATATTGTTAATTCAGGCCATGACCCCGGCTGAGCTCACTCCGGTCATGTGACCTCTGCAAAGCGAGTGTATTTACACAGCGGGGAGATCGCAGTGCTCTGCTGCTGCTGCTGCTGCTGAATAGTTTGGGTTAATTTCCCAGCAGAACCAGGGTCAGACTCCTCTATCTGGTGAGAAAGGAGTAGGCTGGCTCCGGCTGACCGCCCGCCCTCTCTGGGCACTGGCTCCCCTGGGCTGATTAGCCCTTCAACCTCCGCCTCCTGTCTGTGTCACCACCTCCCCTCCTCCTCCTCCTCCTCCTCCTCCTCCTCCTCCTCCTCCTCCTCCCCCTCCTCCTCCTCCTCTCCTCCCCTCCTCCTCCCCCTCCTCCTGTCTGCATCCCTGACTCGCTCCTCCTCCTCCTCCCCCTCCTCCTGTCTGCGTCCCTGCCTCCCTCCTCCTCCTCCTCCTCCTCCTCCTGTCTGCGTCCCTGACTCCGTCCTCCTCCTCCTCCTCCTCCTCCTCCTCCTCCTGTCTGCGTCCCTGACTCCCTCCTTCTCCTCCTCCCCCTCCTGCTGTCTGCATCCCTGACTCCCTCCTCCACTCCTCAGCCTCCTCCTCCTATCTG
>OLKM01000202.1:115000-177500 GCA_900291075.1 Melanogrammus aeglefinus
ATAGTTAAAGAGAATATCTAAATGTTATAAGTTATTACATTGGGCTGCTCAGGAGGTAGAGCGGGTTGGCTGGTAACCAGAAGGTTGCTAGTTCGATCCCAGACTCCTCCTAGTTGAGGGCCGATGTGCCCCTGAGCAAGACCACTAATCCTAACTGCTCCCTCGTCCTGCATGGTTAATACCGCCTTCAGTGTGTGCATTATTGGGTAAATATTAGGCAATATTGTAAAGCACTGAGTGGCCACCGGTTATAAAAATTTACCATTTACTTGTAAAGCAACACAAGGAGACTGGCTCTGAGCTCCTGGTCATAACGTCAGTGTTGCTCCACTAATCCACGTCCCGGCTCAATGTCAGGTTTACCATAAGCGCCTGGTCCATAACGTCAGTGTTGCTCCACTAATCCACGTCCCGGCTCAATGTCAGGTTTACCATAAGCGCTCTGATCCTTTGCACCTTGGTGAGGGTTGTGGCTTTTGTTTGCCATTTGCCTGCCAGCTGCACACCTGCTCTGAGGACAGGTGCAGCGGGCCGGAGGAGAGTTACGTGCTCATAGCTTCCTCTTTCTGAATGAGAACTGATTCCTGGAGATGTCTGGTGTCCTTGGGCCTTCGACAGCGTGTCTGTTGTGTCTGAGAGTCTGTGTACTGTTGTGTCTGAGAGATTAGGAGACTCATTTAAACGCATAGAGCCTCAGTTTATGAAAAAGCAAATATCCTTATTCTAAGAAATGGTGGTTTCTGGTTTGTGAGTTTGTTGGAATAGGCCGTCCTCAAGCTCTTTCTATGCTTCCACCATTGTTGTCCAGAGAACGGGGCCATATAGTCGGCCAGGAGCTTTTGTTCTTCTGTGGTGTTGTTTTTAGGCTGACCTATCCTCCCTAACCAACACAAGGCAGCTTGTTGGGACAACAGGCCTGCTTCACTTCGCTCCGTCAGCCCGCTCACACATGCAGCGGCCGGGAGCAGGAACACATCCGTGTATTGTCTGGCTGGCTATGGCTGGAACCTCTCTCCTGCTCTCATTCACTACATCAAACCCGCAGGAATCTGCACCGTCTGGTCGTCTCAGGGCCTTTGGTCATGTTTCGTAATTTGTTAAAAATAACATTTTGAAATGGCCCATGAGGGAAAATGTTATGTATCAGGATATAATAACTTCCTCCTTTTGCATTTATTTTTCTGCATAGGAATTGGTTATTCAATAAGAGAACACATATTATATTCCACTGAAGCAGCAGTATTATAAATGCCCTTTTTACCTTGGAATGGTGGATTTGCTGTGCTGACAGTGAGGACACCGTCAGCCGGGGAGCGGTGTCTTACTGACAACCTTCTCCTGGACTTCTTGGTGGTTTCTGACAACTGCTAGGTTATTATTTCCCCTGAGCGCAACATGTCGACTGGAGATGAGGCATCCCTGATGCATCAATGTAGAACTATTGTTTAAAGTCAGAGTTGAGCACAAACACACCATTTCACAGTGGTTGAAAACACTTTGCAAAAATGACACCCTTATTAAAACAAAAGAGGTCAACTTCTATCTAGACCTTTGGCACCATATCAGTGCTAAAACTGGTGAGCAGGGATGACACATCTGTGCAAACAAATGATTATTCTGAGTGCAAATGCTGTCTTTGCTCTTGTGCTTTTCCTGCTCGCTCGGGTATACTTTGTGTTTCCTAAGAGCTAGCCAGGGCCATTGTAGCCCTGAACGTGATTGGTTACATGTTCACAAGGTCAAACACCACCTGAAGGTCGTGAACCATTTCTTGGGTTAGCAATGTTACAGTTGCTATCAAAATGTTACTACGTATGTCATTAATGAAAGCTGGATCATCACGCACAAGGAACCAGGGCTTTTAGACCTGGACCTCACTTCGTGATGACTGCCTCTATTTTTGAAGGAAAGGAGCACAGAAAGGTTATTGTTAACTGTGGTGTTTCAGTCTCCGCCCACTTAGTGCCAAAGCGAAGACGACCAAAGGAATGGTCGTTTTTAGTGCCAAAGAAATATCTGAGCGAGCAGTAAAAACGCTTACAAAATTCATTTGCCATTTTGATGCCAATGTTTGGCAGTGATGGACCGTCTTTGGCCTCAGGGCTGAAGGACTCGTGTTCAGAGACTCTGTGTCCGGAGTTTTCGGAGAAGCAGGTTTTTAATTTGTCGGTGGATTGCGATTAGCGGGGAAGTCTGTTACCCCAGATGGCCCGGAGTATTTGGCTAACGACTTTGAGGTTCTGATCCTAAATCCTGAGGGATGAAATTCCAAAATGGAGAGCACATTTTCAGAGCATATCTAAGATTCCAATAATATCCGGTTTCGATGCCATATTCCCTTACTTAGAAGGACCTCTGACCTTTGACCTCCCCCTCTGGTGTTTCCATGAAGGCATTGACAGGCGATGGGATAAAACCAGTAGGAACTTTGGTGGACCAAACTATTGTGTAATTATTTATCCCAGTAATCAATAACGCCTGACATAACCACATTAGCTTTAGGAAGGCTTCTAAAATTGACAAAAACGACTTAATGACTGCGTTTGACGTGTCTGCGCGTCCTCTCAAAACCACAGCTATAAAACCAGTTTGTCCAGTAAGTCGGATGTTTGGACTGTCCTGACCCAAACATGGCTACTCCCTGTTCCCCTTTGTTGCTTGTCCTCTGATGAAGGCAGAAGGTCATGGAATGGGGAAGCTTCTTACATTTCATGTGAGCTTCTCAACGTGACTGGCGATGCATCAGGTCTTGTGGGGGGGGGGGGGGCTCAATAGGTCTGTTGGACCTGTACAGCAGCACCACACGCCTGGGAGAAGAGCTGGCCTTTTGGACTCTGCTTTGGTATCGAGCCCAGAGAACGGTCCCTCTCCTCCAGAGACTTGTTGTGTCTCTTGTATCTATTATGCCAGAGATGTTGAAAAAAATGCACATTATCTAGCTGTCTCCTGTTCAACTCCTCTCTCTGCTCTTGTCTGTGCCTCGCTAGCTGCGTTTACATGGCACATCTGATCCGCATAGATTTCTATGCGGAATAGATCTGTTCCTATAATGTGATCCGTACTGTATACATGGCAGTAACAAAAGTGTCCGTTATGTCTCTCGCGCACACCTGACATATCTCTGGCCGGTGGCGACATAATGGACGTCTTACCACTATTTGGCATTGTGAATTAGATTTTAATGAAAGCACAGCAGAGTACTTTTCTCTGCCTGTTCCTTCAATTAAGAAGGCGGAGGACAGCACAGCTACGTCAATTTCTCGTCCGATCTTTATATTTACCCCCACCTCCAAGAGGACATTTGTCTCCTCGAAGGTCAAATTGCGAACTACTGCAGCTGCCATCTCTCTAAGTTAAGAAGTATTTTAACGTTCAGCCTGCAAAAGTACTAGTAGTAGCCTTCTCAGTTACTGTTATCTCGGACGCGCGAGGACACTGCGATACGCAAACACGTCATTAATAAACACCCATGTCCCGTCTCTTGGCAACCGGACTACTTACGGAGTGGTAACAAAGACCTGAATCAGGCAATAAATCCACTTTCCTTGACAGCAGTCAAGTTCGGTGTGCAAAAAAGTACAGACGGATGCTCAGTGGAACAATTGTGAACTACTGCAGCTGCTCTACGTGAAACCCCAATCTGTTAAGAATAAGTGATACATGTTGATTAAAACGGACTACACCACCTCTTCTATTCGGCATAGAATTCTATGCCGAACAGATAATTGTATTCCGAATGAGGCGTATACTGGTATATGATCATTTTCTATTCCGCATAGAGATCTATGCGGATCAGATGTGTCCATGTAAACGTGGCTACTGGCCTTCAGAATATAAACTCAAGACCTTCTTTGTGTGGAATTCCCAGGTGATCTAAACTTTGGTTTATTGATTTACTTCTCAAAAGCATTGCTGCCATGGATCTTCCACTGTATTCACTCTGTGGCACAGAGGACTTGGTTGGTATCGGCTGTGTCTTTCAGCAACAGCCCACTCCGAGCGTCAAATATAAAATGAACCCCATATGAGTCCGAACATGGAGACATTAATCAAAATGTCTCCGGTGTCAATATGGTAACCAACGCTCCAGCTGCATGTGTTTACCGGCAGATATCACTCTTGCTCATGTCCTGCCTCTAGTGTTTCATGCGGTGCAGGTCGCATGCTTGTAATTTAGTCTCAGAGATCCGTTGCATAGAAACCACTGTCGGCCCTCGGCCCTTTGATCTCTGAGTGATTATCCATCTAATCTACTGTTCAACGTTCCCAGTTCTCCATGCCCGGCCGGAGACAACAATAACCCACAACACTGGCTCACTGGTGAACCCTGCCCCCCGTGGTGAGCTGCTTCAGCTCCTCCAGTGTTGGGGGGGGCCCCCCTCCCACCAGGCCCCCCCCCCACTCTGCTCATTTCTTTCTGTTGAATTATTTATATCAAGGTATGGCGGGGGGGTAGGTTGGGGGCTTGTCACAACTCAATTTGTGGGATGAAACCATTACTCCTAGCTCTTACATGAGGCTGTTAATTCATCGGATGGAGGGCCGGGCGTGGCTGCTGTGTGTGACGATAAGGCCCTGTTCCAACCGTACTGAGAGCTGCTGGCGTGTGGGCCATATTGTCTGGAGTATTCTGAGGATTCTGTGGAAAACCGCTGCGGGCCCAGACTGCTGCTGTCTGCGGCCCGGAGACGGATCATCGCACATCTCCTGGCTCGGGTTCACACACGACTCTCCTCCCCATCAGTTGTTGACGGTGTGTGGGCAGAGCACCGCCGGCAGAACGCACCAAGACGGCTTCTATTTTTAACTGCTCGACTCCCTGGTGGACGATCGCTCCGCCGGTGTTCTCATCAATCCATTGTTCCTCCCAAAGCCCAAGAGCCCGGGGTTCAAAGCCTGTCCTCCCCTGACTGCGAGACGGGCCCTGTGTGCCCACCACCACCACCAGCACCACCATCATAAGGCTTTATTGGCGTGTCAGCCAGCCAGCATGTGTTGGTGCTGGAGCGGTTCCCAGGCCAGGGGGCTGACCTCCTCACGCCAGATTCCTCTAGCTGCTGCTGCCGGCGGGAACGGCTGCAGCCAGGCAGCTGCTGCCCGGAGCAGGTGGCCGGCAGGGGATCTGAACACAGCGCCACATGCGGGCTTAGGACTGCATTCACACAGCCAAGAGCCCCCTCCCCCCCCACCCAGAGCTACACAGAGGGCTTATGTCTGTGTACACAGCCCCAGCCTTAGCCCTGACCGTAGCCCCCTCACTCAGACCTAGAGGTCCGAGGGACCCGAGTTTGCAGAAGCAGGCGTTCATCTAGCCGCTCAGTGAGCAATCAGCCGTGTGCGTGAAGGGGGGGGGCTGTACCTCTATCCAATGAGGCTTCAACATGTCTTCTTCAAATCTTAATACAGACTGTAATTGAAACGGGATGTTTGGCAGGAATAATTGTATTACCCTTACTACGGCGTCTCTTTCCTTGAGTGTATTTTGCATTCAGCAGTGCGCCGTGCATACTATAGTAGGTCAGGCAGGTTAGGAACGTTTAACAAAGTGTCTTTCTGTCCAAAGTCAGGTGAGTGGGTGTGAGAGGGGAGGGATCAGTCTGGGCTCCATCATCATGCCTGGTAAGATATGATTCAGTTGGTTTGGTCCACACAACCCTGGGGAACCCTGGTCTCAGCAGGCCTTGGAGCGGAGACCTGGCCTGTGGTCACAGGGTTAGGGACTGGAGGGCTTGAGGTTGAGGTTACAGGGTTAGGGACGCTGTTGGGTGGGGTGGGGGGGGGGCAGAGGGGATGTAAACCCTGTCCCGTTAGAGACTCCCTGCTCTGGTCTCCAGGAGGGAGTGGCTCTCCGTTAATGAACTAATCATTGATTTGTTTGTCTCTCAGCACGGCTGAGTGGGAGGAGGAGGAAGAGGGTGGAGGAAAGTGTGTTTGTTTGAGGGTGGCCTTCAGCTGGGTTTGAGTGTTTTCACTTTTCTAATGTTTACTAAATGAAATATGCGACCGCATGCGCCAATCCAATAATAAAGCAGTGAGCCCTTCCTCCTGGTTAAGTGTTCACATCCTGGCTCCCTTTCCCGTGTATTTTTGTTTTAGAAAACTTTTACTTGTACCCCATCCAAGTAAAAGAACTATATGACCGGATGTTACCTGATTGCGGTATTACTGGGGCCATAATGTAAGCAACTTATTTATTATATTTATGTTTCCACTCTCCTGAGGTTCCTCACCAGATGCTGTTCGTTTCACAGCAGCTCATAGACTGGGCCGAGGTCTTTTAATAGAAAGCTGAACTGGGGAACTGGTCTTGAACATGTTGGTTTTAGTAATGTGTGTGAGTGCCATGTGGGCCTGCGGCTGACGTCTTTTTAGATGAATCACATCTCGTCCCGGTTGTAGCGTCCAGCATTAAGGTCCTGTGAGCCACGTTTCTGTGGTTATTAGAAAGGTCTGACAAGATGACATGACTCCTTTTCTAAGACCCGTGCTTTCCCTTTGAGGCTGAACACAACACACACACACACACACACACACACACACACACACACACACACACACACACACACACACACACACACACACACACACACGTGTCTCCCTGGCTATTTGAAGCGGACAGTAACCAAAGAACACATTCCTTGGTTACTTACAGGTCAGTAGAACAGCACCAGGGCAAGAAAAGAATAGGGGAGAGACAAGGCAAACAGGAGGTCTGAGGATTTCACTTCCCCCTCAAAGCGCTGAACATTTGGTGCTCATTGCCTCCATCAGACCCCCGCTGCTTTACACACTTCATCTGATACTTCCCTGAGTACAGCGCACACGTTTTTAATTTTCTTACCAAGGCATCAAGTCACCTTCATCAACTCCAGTTGCAGTTCTCTGTAGTGTGTGTGTGTGTGTGTGTGTGTGTGTGTGTGTGTGTGTGTGTGTGTGTGTGTGTGTGTGTGTGTGTGTGTGTGTGTGTGTGTGTGTGTGTGTGTGTGTGTGTGTGTCAAGCCTGTGAGATTCAGGTTTCTCGTCTTATATTTTACTACCCCCCCCCCCCTGTTGTTGATTTGCTGCTCACTCTTTTCATCGCACTTGAAAGTCGGTTGATTATACTAAAGAACGCAATAAACTTCAGTCGCGCAGTAGCGCACTTTAACGGGGGTTAAAGTGGCGGAGGTGTTGAAGGCACAAGAGTCGGGGTGGATGTGTGTTTGTGTGTGTGTGTGTGTGTTTGTATGTCTAGGGGTTGGAGTTTGTGTGGGGGGGTGGGGGTGGAGTCAAATGTGTGTGTGTGTGTGTGTGTGTGTGTGGGGGGCGGGGTGGGGGCACGACATAAGTTTGTTTTCTTTAGCTCTTTAAAACAGCCGCCCCCGGCTCTCTCCCCCCCCCTGCGGTGAGTGTAAGCCCTGGCAGGTGGTGTTAACGCCCGGGCCCCAGACGACCAGGCCTGCTCTCTCCAGCAGCCCTGACCGCTCCTGAAGGGGTCCTGCGATGGGAACGCAATGTAGTGCCACCGAGGGCCCTGCTCAGAGAAAGACACGGGGAGGTCCCTCCACCCAAGTCCCCGGTGAGGCCCGCAGGGCTCTCAGGTCTTCACCTCGAGGTGGGGGTTGGGTGGGACGTCTACAGAGAGTGTGTCAAACAGTTTTATGGGCCACAGTATAATGGCGCATTTCCACTAGCACGGCTCGGCTCGGTACGGCTCGGCTCGGCGCGCTATTTGCGTGTTTCCACTAGCACGCAGTACCTGCAACCGGGTACATTTTGGTATCACCGCAGCCCTGGTTCCAAGCGAGCCGAAGCGTTACTAAAACGTGACGTCAGCCGACTGCCTTCCACTGATTGGCCGTTGAGTGTCGTCACTGGAAGCGTCATAACCACGCGACTTTTCAATAGTCTTTTGTCTCGCGGGCCGGAGTCTTCTCTGGCTCTCTTCTCTTGCCTTCTGTGCGACAAAAAGCCACAGGGTGAGCAGCAACACGATCGCCTCCATGCTGTCCTCCTCTGATGTTGTTGTTGTTGTTCTGGTCTTCCGGATTTGTACGTTGCTTGGCGCCGTGTAAATGACGTCACAGCGGTTTCGCGCAGCCGTGTTATGACGACCCCGCCCACGTCGAGGAGGCACCAGTTGTAATGGAAACACAACCAAACCGAGCCGAGCCGTGCCGAGCCATATCGAGCCGAGCCGTGCTAGTGGAAATGCGCCATTAGTGAACCGCCTCCATCCCTTTCTCTTTCCTGCCCTCTCAGAACCAACTCCCCCTCTAACCCTTCTGCGCCCCCCCCCCCTCCCCCCCTGGGGCCCTGGGGCCCTGTGAGCCTGCCCTGGGGCCCTGGGGCCCTGTGAGCCCGCCCTGGGGCCCTGTGAGCCTGCCCTGGGGCCCTGGGGCCAGCGGTCGTCCCCAAAGATACCCTCAATACCAGCTCAATATTGACTTTACTTGTTTCACACACTGGACCACGTTGGTGAATCTGCACCTTCTAAGGCGGGATTCTAAATCCGTCTGTACCACACCGTGTCCAGCAGTGTGCACCGTGTTCAGCAGTGTGCACCGTGTCCAGCAGTGTTTAAGTCACGAACCGGTATGAAAGGACAGGATGAAACCACTCTGCTGCTGTGGCCAATAATCAGCTGCACTCCCCCTCTCCAGCCGAGCCAGTTCCCTCCAGGGGTCCCCGCTGCTCGTCTCCAGGGCTGGTGGAGGGCGGCTGCGTGTGAGCGGTTTATCCGACCCACGTGTTCCAAACCGCTTGCAGGTGTCCCTGCAGGGCGCCTGGGCCTCGTGCCGGTGGACCCCGAGCAGGAGTTCCTCCTCTGTTCACCCACATGCTGCTGCATAAGGAGCTGTGTGGAGCAGGTCTGCGTCCAGAGACGAGCCGCTGGGCAGCGGGGCTTGTCTTGGGTCCCTGTCCTGCTACTACGACCTCAGCAGGACGGGGGCAAACGAACGGGGTGTTTGTGTGTGTGAGTCTCCTCTAGACCTGAGGAGCCTGTCACCAGCGTTGTCCTGCAATGCATCGCGTGCCCACCGGTGTTCCTTTGGGAGCCCCTGGCTAAGGCGGGACTGAACCCTGCTCGCCCCACCCCCTGCGGTGCAGCCAAGTGCTGCATCCACCCCCCCCCCCCCCCCCCCTCCCGATAAGCTGGGGTCTAAATGGCGGAGCCAATCATGCGAGGTAGGAGTGGAGGGGGAAGAGGAGTGGAGGGGGGAGGTGTGGGGAAGATGACTGAAGGACGAAGAGAGACGTTTTCCAATCGCACTAATGCACTGTGTGCCATTACTACCAGCACCCCGCAGAGAGGCTGGCACCGCGTCTACACATCATTACTTAGTGCGGCAGCGCGTAAACTCTAACGTGTGTGTGTGTGTGTGTGTGTGTGTGTGTGTGTGTGTGTGTGTGTGTGTGTGTGTGTGTGTGTGTGTGTGTGTGTGTGTGTGTGTGTGTGTGTGTGTGTGTGTGTGTGTGTGTGTGTGTGTGTGTGTGTGTGTTTTGGCACTTCCTGCCTTCCTCAAAGAACACACACAAAGGGATGTTCCCTGGCTTTGTGTTTCCTGAGGCAGCAGAGCAAATGGAAATATGCTATCTTTGAAAGTGTCAGAATGAGGAAGGAGGCGTGGTCCCAGTGGAGACTTGAAGTGTGTCACCGTGTCGATTGCTTCTTAAAAGTGTGTGCATGAAGGTGTAGGTCGTAAGCGTGTTGAACTCACACACACACGCGCACGCACACGCACGCACGCGCATAAACAAAAGGAATTGCGTAAGCACGTTTGAGCCCCGATGACCTTCTTATTGGCTTATATCCGCAGTCTGTGGCCGACAGGTTGCTTGGTGTGACTCTTACTGGGGGTGGGAGTGCTGCAGGGATCAGATGCTATTAGGCAGAATACTCCAGTAACCAGTGGGTGCGACCATACACACTACCACAAGTGTTCTTTTGGATTTTTCAGATCTAGAGCGGGAGGCTTGGATCCAAAAAACAAAGTGACTGTCTGTGTTTGTGTAGCCCTAAGAATGCAGAGTGGACGGTTTGTAACACAACCCAAGACCCGTGTGGGGTGCTTGTTGTGGTGGACGGAGGCCCTCCGTAGTAACGCGGGCCCCAGCAGACGTGCTGTCATCTGCAGATGATTCCCCACTGGAACAATGAGGCAAAGGGGACCGCCTCATCTGTCAGTCTCTGCCACATGCAATCATCCTGGAATGCTTTTCTTCTCCAGGCCCCGAGAGCAGGAGGTGGACATGGTGGACTCACCACCCTCTCTCCACCCCCTTCATTCTTCTACTTCAGCTTTGTCACCGTCTCTTTACCCCCCAACCCCCCCACACTCTTTATTTCCTCTTTTTGTCTATGTCAGCCTCCTCTTTTTGATAATGCTGCTTCGTATAGTCTTACATTGTCATGAAACGCACGCCTCGCATCAATCGCATAAAAGTAAGCTTCCCGCCTTCCGGAGAGTATCATTATTTCGCAGACATAATTAATCATTTGAATCCCTCCAAACTTAATTAACCCGGTATGACTGAAGCGGAGGCGGGCCTCTGAGTTCTAGTCACGCACAAGTAGCAGAATATTACAGAGTTGGATATCGCTTTGAGGCAGACAATAAGGGCAATGCCAAACCCCTTCCACCTCCCTGAGCACGTTCCCCCCGCCCGGCTTTGGCGGTGGAGCCCTTGGGAAAGGGAACTCCGAGCCGGGCACACCAAGGAAGGTTTCCGCCAGCAGACAGAATCGTGTCTGCCTGGCTGAGCTAGCTAAGCACTGGCTTAGCTGTCGTGTTAGCCTGGTGACAAAGAGTCAATGGGCTGCTCTGTTTGGCCCCCGCGGGTGGATCCAGGGCCACGGTCTAGACTCATGGCCTCTGGTTTCAGATCCGGCCGTGGTAACTGCTGGCTCAGCAGGAAGTTTGGAAGGCGTTTAGAACCGGTTAAAGGAAATGAAAAGCCATTTTGATTTCTTTTTCTGGACCATGCTGGAAGGACCACACGCACGCATGCGCATGCACACCGAGGATCAGGACATGCACGCACGCACACACACACAGAGTCATAAGGAGACATACACACAGTCTTAAGGACACGCACGCACATTATATTGATTGATATTTATTTATTGGGACTGGAATGTAATACTTTACCCCAACAGTATTGTTCATTATTTTTACAATCTTCGAATGTTTCATTTACTGAGTTGGTATTCAGTATAATTTGACTTTCGTATCCAATGAACAAATACAACTTACATCCAGGATATGAAACCCTACTCCCATATGGTGGTCCCCTCTGTGGGTTCAGGGGGGCGACGGGGAGGAAACACACCAGCCCCCTGGGACCCGAGGGTCTCTCTAGATTAGCTACCAGCAGCTGCTGCTGTTCACTCTGACGATGATGATGATGTTGAGGTAATGCATAAACATAAGGATTAATTCAGATCACTCCGGTACCTCTCAGTGCTTATTAAAACGGGCACATTCACTTTGAGGACGGTTAGGACGTGCTCACGCTCATTTAGCTTGATTGCCACCAGGAGAGCGGAATGCTAATGCTGCAATTTAGCTGCGCTGTTCATTTGCTGAAGCACATCTCCACAGTGCACCTCTTCCCTCTGACTGTACAGTGTGCTGGAGAGCCGTGTGTCTGACGCTGAGGAGAAGACAAAAGAGGGCATGGTAGGGGAGGATGCAGGATCCACTTAGATACGGGGGATCTTATTCAAATCAAAGTTGAGGTCCGAGCGTGTTGGAGTGTGTGTGAGGTGATGGAGGACTTTCTATAATGTATAGAGAGTGGCGACTTCTCTTTCGTGTTGTGTGTGTGTGTGTGTGTGTGTGTGTGTGTGTGTGTGTGTGGTGTGTGTGTGTGGTGTGTGTGTGTGTGTGTGTGTGTGTGTGTGTGTGTGTGTGTGTGTGTGTGTGTGTGTGTGTGTGTGTGTGTACAAACGAGATAGGCACTCCCTGGTCAATAACAATCTCACATTAACGTGTTACACATGCAGGCCATGGCTGGTTATATTGATTTTAAAGCTGATCGGTGATTTAGTTCGGGGGGGTCAACCATTATGTCAAGTAGCCACAAAAAGCTAATGCTTGTTGTCATGGCAACTGATCAGCTCGGGCTAATAATTTCTGGTGCGATGTAATTATCTATAGCTCCCGATCCAATCATAGTTATTGACAACTCATTCAGCGCAGAGAGTTTCAATGCAGCAGAGCAGTACAGCTGTGTTCTTCTGACCCATCCTTCTGTCCCACTCAGGTAATACAGTTATACAGTGGTATTGACTTCCAGACAAATCAATTCTCCATTTCTTCCTGAACTCATGGGTTCCTTTTTAACACCGATCCCAGTGCCCTCCACCTCGCCCTCATCTCCGGAGAGCCTCCCAGCCAGCGAAACCACGGCTTTCTCCTCCAAACAAACGGGTCGCTATAAATCTGTCCATTGAGTGTGCCCGGCCCCGAGAACAATCGGGCTCTTCGCTGGGGGCCCAGCTGCTCTCTACAGCCGGGCTTCAATGGGTCCCTCACAGTCCTCACAATGGATGGGCCCCACTCGGTTCCTATGGCCCTCACCTTCTGTCCAGCGTGAAGAATCCTGTTTTATTGGTGGGCTAACACTTAAACAGAACACACGGATTGTCGAGGATTAAGGTTGTGCATTCTTAAAGTGCTGGTGTGTCAATGTCATTGAAATAGTCGTATCAATATGGCTGTGTATTGGAGCGCTTTCAAAAGCTTTGGCATTCAAATATTCTGTAATCTATCAATGCTTGTTTTGTGGCTCATTTGGCTACGGCGATCTAAAAACAGATTATGTTTAACTGGTCCGTACCCGAGTGGTGGAGTTTACTGTACAGTGAGGAGGGTGAATAATGATACGGGAACACCATCTTCTGTCTTTCCGTTTGAAACGCAGTATCGTCCCAGTGGGAGGCTCTCAGGTGGAGAAAAGTCTAACAAGGTGGCGCTGGAGAGGAAATCAATGGAGATCTGATGTAGCGCTAACGGCTAAAAAGCAGATCCCCAGATTATTCTCGTATGAACTCTGGTGATACTGATCACCAGATCATCTTTCTTCAGTTTTATTTTTCCTTGTCTGTAAGAACCTCTGCCGACAAAGACGCCCAGAGCTCAGAGGTGTTGTTGAGGAGGAAAGACGGAGGGAGAGAGAGAGGAACCACAGACCCAGCGGCCTTCAGCCTTCATGAAACACCACAGGAGGGGGTTAGCACTCGGTGGTCCCCTCCTGGTCTCCTTTCTGTGGTGGTCCTCCTCTTCCTCCTCCTCCTCTTCTTCCTGTTCTCCTCCCTGTGGTCCACCTGGCCTTCCCTCCTGGCCTTGTGGCTAACAGACCGGTCCGAGGGTGCTTTAACAACTGTGTGTGTGTGTGTGTGTGTGTGTGTGTGTGTGTGTGTGTGTGTGTGTGTGTGTGTGTGTGTGTGTGTGTGTGTGTGTGTGTGTGTGTGTGTGTGTGTGTGTGTGTGTGTGTGTGTGTGGTCCCAGGGGAGGTGAGGGAGTGTGTGTTCCTAATGAGATGATGGTATGTGAAACAGAGGATTCAGTTACTGGATCGAGGCTGGACCCACACAGCGCCGGAGAAGGGTTTCTAGATGTAGGCGTGGTCACTAGCAGTAAGCTTCTTGAAATACACTTAAAATTAAAAATGTTCTGGTGAGAAAAATTGTTTATCGATAGTTAGTTAATCATCGAAACTACAGTATCTGGGTACCCCTGGATGCAAGTATTTTTTTTTACTATTTGTATACAATATAAATATATTAATATATGCTAAAGATATTAAACAAAACATTGATTTGCATACATTTTTTACTCATCTCATCTTACTTTATACTCCATCCCATGGAGGCCTTCTCCTGGTGGTCTACCATGGTCCTCTGCCTGGACCCATCCAAGGTCCCGGCTGTCTGTTGGGGGGCTGAGAGCATGCAGGGGCCCTCCACTGGCCCTGGTGAGGGCCCATTCACTTCACGTCTCAGCCTGCTGCTCATCTCTTTGAGTCCTGTACACGCTCACATCAACAAGGAGTCCAAGCTAAAAACCAAAAGGGTTTGAACTTCACACACGTATTCCCAAGGAAGATCGACTTCATGTTGCTTTAATCAGTTTTTTCTTGAGCTTTGATCGGCCCTAGAGCGGGCTTGTTACAGCGAACATCAGACAGCCTCACACGCTCCTAGAACAAGCCTGGATATTATTAGTTCTGCTGTTGATGCTCTGGTGTTTCATCATTATACACACTATTCATACAGCTACAGCGCTCTCATGGTGTCACATCTTTTGAATCTTCTTTCAACTCTCTGTCTCTCCCTCGGTCCACCCTACCGGTCTCTGTGTCTGTCTGTCTGTCTGACTGTAAGTGTGTCTGTGCAGCCCTGGCATTTTCTGTCCAGACCAGCCCACTACATTATCAGCAGACACTACATAGTGTCCACAAAACTCCCCAAATCTCGCAGGATCTCCTCTCATGCATACTACAAAGGAGAGTCATATTCATTGATGGTAGTTAACAAATAAAGCACGTAACTATGAACTCAAGGACTAAAATTGACAGCTATAGCAATCAATCAATCTTTCTTTATTAATTATAGTGTAAAATCCTAACAGAAGTTATGGTTAGACTAGACTAGACGAGAGGTGGGACGAGTCTAACGGGAAGAACCAGCCATGTAGCCTTTTTATGATGTAGTGACACTTAGTGAAAAATGTATCTGTCATGAAGGATGAATTTAGCCTCAAAAAAGCCCTAAGGCCTACCTGCATAACCGTTAATTGAACTTAAAAGTAATGCACAGATGTTTGAAATTAAAATCATCAATATGAAAATCTTCAACAAGGAAATAATCATAATCAAACCTTTTTGTTTCAATCTGAGACAAAACAAGTTGCATAATAAACTCAAAGTAAAGATGAATCTCTCTCTGTTTGACAGGATATGATGGTAGCAGAGCATATAAAGTTTTCATTTTATCACATATAGTATGTTTCTTCACATAAATCTTTAAACATACACATATTGCATTCCTCTCACCACATGAAATAAGCTCAGGAACCCAAAATTGGCCCAGTGAATGATGGAGGAGAAAAAGCAGGTCCTCAAAAGGGGACAGAGGGAAAACAACTCCTTAGGCTCTCATATATAGGGTGGTCAACCTCAAAGAGACATGGAAACATTATTAAGTCATCATCACAAATCAAGTATGAGTTCATGTAACATTATGAGGCACATGACATACTCAACAAATCAGAGACGTCTCAGTAGCTACAGAGTGGTGAAGTGGAGGCAGTAAGAGGGCAAGTCCTTGAAAATGGACGGAGGGGGGAACCACTCCTCAGGCTCTCACATGCCAAGTGGTCCACCTGAGAGGGACATGGATACATTATTAAGACTCTAATACTCACCAAATTAAGTATGAGATTTCCGTAAAAACGTAAAAAATGATAAACTCACCAATACTAGAGGAAACACGACAGCTAAACGTTGGGGCAGTTTTAGGCTGACACACTACTCCTCACTCTACAGCCTTTTCCCTCTCAGGTGGTGCAGTCTTTTGGCTGCCTGCATTGGTCTGGCTCTCTCCCTGAACTAACCAGCTGGACTTGCCCTGAACCTGTCTGGGCTGGACATAGGGAAAGCATTAACCACAGAATAAAGATAAAAGATTAGTTCATATTGTACTAAACGTTCACGAGCATAACAACACTCGTGGCTTTGTCATGTTTTGATTATGACACTAGTGTTTTCCAATGCAAACAAGTCAGATTTTTGTAAAAAAAATACCTGAAAATGCTCAAAACAGCACTATACCCAGCCATTTGAAAACTACAGTAAAAGTAACATATTTACACAGATATTAGTTACGCACAAATTATACCTACGAAATAGTTATCACCTCAGTAAACAATAAATGAATTGAAACATTACAATAAATTCAATGGCAAATATTGCAAATTAAACTAATTATTTTCTATAGGTTTACTTGTATTTTGTGCTAAAATTCAACGTATGTCATCTGCATTTACAATACGGCTTGATTCTGCATCTCTATTTACAGCTCATTAGTCCATGTCCATGTTTACTGTTGCTATGGCAACGAGAGACTGCTGATGTTAGCAGCTGTTAGCTAGCTTAGCTAAATCATCTGAACAATAATAACCCATGGTATCACAATTCGGCATATTTAAACAAAATCAACCACAACTACCAACAGTCACAGCCCTTCAACTCTGGGCTAATATGTTGTCGTATGCAGTTAATTAAGTCACATCACATTCAATGTAAAAACGTTTTCTACTTTGTTTTGGACATGTCTCAAAATGTAGCCTAGCTAGCCCCAGGCTAACGTTACTTACCATATATGCCTCCACTCGCCCGTCTCCCGGCGCAGCAGCACCTGCTTGGGTGGTAACCCCGGCACCAAATAGGTCTGTCAATTTTGCACATTTAGCAGCTTCCATCTCCAGAGTCTTCAGCTTTTTAAGTCGCAGTTTTTCAGCGCCACCCAGGCGTCTCTTACGCTTATCCATTTTCAGCTCCGTCCTGCGATTCCGGCCCATGCCATGAGGTCCCGCCCACCCTGGTTTGTGTTGTGATTGACAGCACTGTCAGGGCTCTCTGAGCATGTCAGCCCATGATGGATTGGCAATGACAAACAAAGACCAATAATATGTGTCGATGCTGGCAACACACTGCTAGCCCTCTGTAATTGGCCGGCCCAATTGGAGGGAATTTAGAGAGAGAAAAAAACAACATAGCGGACCGGACCGGCCCACCTTGGGTCAACGGCCCACCGGGACGATGCCCGGCATGCCAGATGGCCAGTCCACCCCTGTCTGCGTCTACCCTACTGGTCCCTACTGGTCCCTACTGGTCCCCTACCGGTCTCTCTCAGTCTCTGTCTCTGTCTAGTCTACCCTACCGGTCTCCCTCTCTCTCTCTCCGTCCCTCGTTCCCTCTCCCTCCCCCCCTCTCCCCTCTTGTGTCAGCTATTACCTGAGGGCACTCACAGTGTTTCCGGTTATTGCTTTTGAATCGAGGAAATGCCCTTAAAATGGATATTAGGCCAGTGTGTGTGTGTGTGTGTGTGTGTGTGTGTGTGTGTGTGTGTGTGTGTGTGTGTGTATGTGTGTGTGTGGCAGCTGAATGGAAGCCATTGTGTGTGTTTAACTATATTTAGTGGGCCCAGTGGGCCTCTGCTGTGTGTGAGAGAGAGAAAGAAACACGGCGCCAGCCTGTCTTGGTTTGCAGCGACCTAAACATAAAGTCCCCCAAAAAAAGAATTTCAGGTGTACAGTGGTACATTGTCTCGCTCTGGGGCTCGTGTGTGTGTGTGTGTGTGTGTGTGTGTGTGTGTGTGTGTGTGTGTGTGTGTGTGTGTGTGTGTGTGTGTGTGTGTGTGTGTGTGTGTGTGTGTGTGTGTGTGTGTGTGTGTGTGTGTGTGTGTGTGTGTGTGTGTGTGTGTGTCTGCCTGCCTGCCCCAACATGCCTTGCCACCTGCGTATGAAGACACACATAAACACACACACACGTCCCCCTCTGTGCTCAGACTAGATTGATTGGGGAGCTGTGGTCTATTTATAGCTCTCTGTTCAATAATGCATCACTGGGAGAGAGCACGGAGATGTCAGAGGACACACACACACACACACACACACACACACACACACACACACACACACACACACACACACACACACACACACACACACACACACACACACACACACACACACACACACACACACACACACACACACACACAGTGAATGTGAACATGAGATTCCAGAGTTATCATTTAATCAAGACCTCTAGCCAGAGGTAAAGACTGACAGCTGAAGCCATGATGGAGTAGCAAGACGTACTGTTGGATCAAGCCTTAAAACACTCACCATTCCTGGTTTTCTCCCTGTCTCTGCAGGCTTTGGATGTCGACCGCAGTGTTTTGTACAAGATGAAGAAGTCTGTGAAGGCCATCTACGTATCTGGGCTGGGTGAGTTCTCTCTCCCTCGCTCCCCCCCCCCCCCCCTCACCCTACCTCCCACCCCCTGTGACGTGTTCCCCCTGCTGGGTGAGTTCTCACTCCCTCTCTGCCCCACCTCCCCCTGTGAGTTGTACTCTGCCTCAGCTGGGTGACGTTGTCGACTATTTCAGGCTTTGAGAAAATCCAAAAAAATACTTTTTTTTTATAGAAGGAAGATTAATGAGTCAGAGGGGGGAGGGGGGAGACCTGGCCTTTACCCGGGAACAGTGCAGAGCTCTGTTCAGAACCCGCTCACAGCTGTCTGATCCCGACCCCATGAGAAACAGGTGTGTGTGTGTGTGTGTGTGTGTGTGTGTGTGTGTGTGTGTGTGTGCGTGCGTGCGCGCATTAACCCCCCCCCCCCCCAGAAACAATAGAATGCATCATGACGCCAGCTCCCTCTCGATGGACCTCAGGGGCTCTGCTGTTATCATAGTGAAGCCACATGTTTGCTGTGGGTTCAGAAGTCTCCCAGTGTCGACATTAAAAGCACCTGTATTCAGTGTTCCACCAGGGCTGTTGGTTCCCCTCAAGGGGAAGGTGAAGCCTTCTGTCACGTGCACGTGTCACATGATAGATAACATCAATGTCGTTGACAGCTGCCCAGGTCACATGACCGTGTGTGTGTGTGTGTGTGTGTGTTGTCCTGCAGCAGTGGATGAGAGGAGAGTAATGAGGAGGCTACTACACAAGGAGCCTCAGACAGCGGCTTCACATTTGTAAGCCATCAGCAGGATATTTCCCTTTTGAACGTTTCAAGAAGCGTTTCTTTCTTGCATACTTCAAGTGTGGAAGTGAATCATCGAACCAGTTTAAAAATTGGATGAGTGGGGAAAGATTTTTACGCTGCCAGCGTTCAAAGGAGTAAATAGCAATCAAAAACAAAACACACTAATGGAGTGGATTAATATAATTAGGCCTGTTCTGTTTTAACGTCAGCTTAAATCTTTGCTTATTCCGTGCTCAAATGATTCACCTTGTGCTGGTGAAAATATGACCACTCCCAGTTGGTTTAATATAAACCAGGAAAGGGGATTGTTTGAACATTGATGGCCCGCAGGGAAGGATGGTTATGGGGGTGTTAGGGCTCTTTCTCATGTCCGTTCTAACTGCGTACTCGGTACGACTTCACCTCAAATTCCCTTAACCCGTCCCAATGTGAACACAGGCCGTACCATACCACCCTGTAACTAGAACGGAACGCAAGACCTACTCCAGAGGTCGTATCGTGGTACGAGAACGAGTTTAGCACGGGCATGGGAACGCAAACGTAAACAATGGGCCGTTCTTCCTCGAGGAGGAAGTGACACGGCTGCCAACGGAAGCTACGTAATAGCAACGCGACCATAAATCAATTTCAATCAATTTGAGCAATTTGGTCGTCAACATCTTGGTTGTCCATGTCTTCGTCAACTTGGTTTGTGTCCTCAGCATCTTGGTTCGTGCCTTCGTTTATCAAACGGAGAAACAACATTCTTCTTGCGTCCATCATTGTGAGAAGTGTGTTGTCTTTTCCGCCGTCGCTCGCATGGTCACTTAATTTATGACGTAGGCTAGTATCCCTCACCTCCTTTTTCGTTGGTTCGTTCGTTAGTGACACGATTCTTTTGTTTACCGCCATCTGCTGTTTGGGTGCTGCCTGTATGGACCACATGTCTATGGTATGGACGAGTCAAGCAGGACTGCAGGTACGGGTGATTTCAAGTCCATGTGAAAGCAAACCACTAATCCCTTTAGGCTTAATCCCTTTTGGCCATGTTACAAAAACAGAACGGGCCATACATGAGAAAGTGCCCTTAGACAGACAAACATCCACATCACGCAACCTAGTGAGGGGGGGATGGGGGGGGGGGCTCGGGTAAATCAGTAGCACTGCCTCCATCCCGGTCGGACCTCCGTCCCGGTCGGACCTCCTCTGAGGTGGGTGCGGAGGCAGCAGGCCTGGACCCCCGGAGCTCTGCAGACCCGAGGGACAGAGGAGAACACACCACCTTCGTCTGGGGCTGACGGTGCTCGGGTCTGTCGGCTGCCACTGATCACACACACACACACACACACACACACACACACACACACACACACACACACACACACACACACACACACACACACACACACACACACACACACACACACACACACACACACACACACACACACACACACACATCCATCACAACACCCTGCATGTTTCAGATCACACACACTCATGGGGGCGGGGGGCATTCTGTTGTTCATGAGGAGCGGTGCTCAAAGCGCTCTCATCTGCCACTTCAGATGCAGCCAGAGGGGGCCGGCCCTCCTGGCAGCCCGCCCAGGCAGTGCCACTACAAAGCGGGGCGTCAACAGTGGGCCGTTGATGTGCGGCTGGGGGCCGGCGCTGCTCTGTCTTCCTTTTCTTTCCCTGACGCGTCATTGACTCGGAGCCTCAAATAGCCCGGTTCAAACAGGGGTCTGTGGGGATATGTTCCTCCTGCTGCAGACAGACAGGGAGGGAGGGAGGGAGGGATGTAGGGGAGTAACCCTGGAGTAGCCATGGGTCTCAACACGCGCGCCACTAGGGACATGTGTTCTTGGGATTTTCTTCCATTTCGCAAACCGTTTAAAACACACAAAAGTGCGTGTGTGTGTGTGTGTGTGTGTGTGTGTGTGTGTGTGTGTGTGTGTGTGTGTGTGTGTGTGTGTGTGTGTGTGTGTTCAAACTTTACCTTTACCCTTCAGCACGGGTATCCAATGTTCAAAGAGTGGAGCTTCCATGACGACGACAATGTCTGAATGAGTGAATGATGGAATGCGTCCTGGAATGCGTTGATGGATGAGTGTTCATGTAGTAAAGTTCCCTGGAAGATTGAGGAAGTTATGAGCGTCTCGGATGTGTTCACGCCTGTGGTTTGAACGGTCTCATCCTCTGTGACTCATTCTGATGCCAGGTGGGAACAGGATCTAAGATACATCGCTGTGCTTGAATAACAAGGTGTGTGTGTGTGTATGTGTGTGCGCGTTTGTGTGTGCGTGTCAACCTAATGCCATTTAGCACCTGGCAAGTTTAACATTTCAAATCGAATCGTCAGCAAAATAAAGATGGATGAGATGGAAAACGTCTCAACCATAAAGAACATGGATGAATATTAATGTTGAATCGACTGTGCGAAGTAAATTAAAGCTAATGCGTAGCCTAGCCTACCTTAAACGCTGTCTTATCATGCTTCCTCAGCCCTGTGAGAGGCTTGGTCACCAAGCTCAGCCACCATGTCGCTTATTATTTAATCCTGAAAAATAAGTATGTCAGGGGGTCTGCAGGTAATAACCTGCTAGCTTACTGGGAAGGTCGGCCTGTTGCTTTATTAATATGATTCATATCTCTAGGGCCCAGACGTGTGTGTGTGTGTGTGTGTGTGTGTGTGTGTGTGTGTGTGTGTGTGTGTGTGTGTGTGTGTGTGTGTGTGTGTGTGTGTGTGTGTGTGTGTGTGTGTGTGTGTGTGTGTGTGTGTGTGTGTGTGTGCGTGCGTGCGTGCCCATAAAGAGCTGAGTCATGGTATTTGTTCAGCAGCAGGTGTCTAGTCGTGTCCTTTTGCACATATCTTTATACTGGGAACCTCCTCCCGTCTTAGTCGACCCCCACTGCTTCCTCCCTATCGTTACTTCAGGGGTGGTCATGGTAATGGTCTCCAGCGCTAATGCATCTCTCCCTCGCGAGCCTTCTCAGTCCCGGCAGCATTACATGTGGCCTGGCGCCCGCAGTGTGTATTAAGTAGCTCCTCTCGCTCCGACACCGGGTGATGGGGAGCCCTCTGGGCCTGCTGTGACAGCTGCTCAGAGACCCCAGTGGACTTGTTGTGGAGTCGGTTTGCATGACCTGCTGTACGTACGGCAGTGTGTTGCCTCTCTCCACACCCCTCTCTTCGCGCTCCGTCCCGTAGTTGATCTCCATGTGGAATCAGTCCTGTATGTGTTCGTTTAGTGTGCATCTGTATTTTTGGAGGTCAAAGGGTCTCAACATTCCCCCCCTGTCTTGATCTAAATCCAAGTACCGTTTTGGCGTGCGTGCGTGCGTGTGCGTGCGTGTGCGTGTGTGTAAAATGTTTTAGTTTTTAAAAGTAAAAAAAAAACGCTGTATTTTATGCTGTTATAGAGTTGAGAAGAATTGCCCTGAAAGACCACTAAAATTAGGCAATATATGGCCTATTAAAATGTGTGGTGTTTTTTTGTGTGTGTGGTGAACTAAATATACAATATACTAATACTGCAAGACAAACAAATTTTAAAGTAATCTACATATGTTCAACCAAGCAAAGCCCTTTGAAATGTAACTGTGTGTGTGTGTGTGTGTGTGTGTGTGTGTGTGTGTGTGTGTGTGTGTGTGTGTGTGTGTGTGTGTGTGTGTGTGTGTGTGTGTGTGTGTGTGTGTGTGTGTGTGTGTGTGTGTGTGTTTGTGCTCCAGCCCATGTGGAGAACGAGGAACAGTACACTCTGGCCCTGGAGAAGTTCGGGGAGAACTGCGTGTACAGAGACGACCCTGACCTGGGGTCAGCCTTCCTCAAGTTTTCCGTGTTCACCAAGGAGCTCACGGCCCTCTTCAAGAACCTGGTGGGTCCTCACTGTGTCTCTGTGTGCGCGGACGGCTCATAATGACTGTAAATCAATGTTATAGTGGATGGACTGCATTTGTAAAGTCCTTTTTCTAACCAGTGGCCACTCAAAGCGCTTTACAATATTGCCTAACATTCACCCATTCACGCACACATTCACACATCGACAGCGGTGTCAACCATGCAAGGCGACAGCCAGCTCGTAAGGCGCAGTGAGGATGAGGGGTCTTGCTCAAGGACACCTTGACACTCAGCTAGGAGGGCGGTCTCACTAACAACCTTCCGGTTACCAGCCAACCCACTCTACCTCCTAAGCCCAATGCCATGTGTGTGTGTGTTTGTGTGTGTGCGTGTGCGTGTGCGTGTGCGTGTGCGTGTGCGCGTGTCGAGTTCGGGTCACCTGACAAAGTGAGGTGGAGTGAGCGTGCCGAGTTCGGGTCACCTGACAAAGTAAGGTGGAGTGAGCGTTATTTCAGCCGTCACACAGGACCTACCGTCACTCGTCACTCGCTGTGTGTCTGTGGCCGGGGTGCTCAGACCTATTACACAAGGACCTACTCGTACACAAAACACAGGAAGTCCGACAGGAACCTGAAACCCTCGGGGGAACGAGTATTGGTTTCTATTGTGGGTGACAAAGAGCCTCGGAAAACACCTGCACAGTAACGCACTCTCATGTTCTGTTCTCTCATCACAATCCCTGTTAAAGCACTCTAACTGAGAGAGCACCTTCATCCTTGGTCCAGATTCTTTCTTATTCTTTAGCTGATTTTATTTAAGAAATGCTATTCCTCCGTGGGCTTTTTGTAAAACAATTACACGTTCGTATTTAAAACTATTTAGCACACTGGGTTTTGAATGGGACATGCACGCACACATGCACAGGGAGGGTCTCAGCATTCTTGGTCAACTCATGAATGTTAATCTTTGTACACATTTCTTTCTCTCTCTTGGCTCTTCTGTCTGGCTGTGTCCCTACTGGCCTCCTTGGTCCGTCCATCTCTGTCTCCCCCTCTCTCCCTCTGTTTGCCCCAGTTCCAGAACATGAACAACATCATCACCTTCCCACTGGACAGCTTGCTGAAGGGGGACCTGAAGGGAGTCAAAGGGGTAAGCAATCTTGGAGTTTATCTTCTGCAACTCACAGAACGACAACTCACAATGATGACCTAGCTCTCAGACCGTGATATTGGACTGTGAAGCGAGGGATAGCTGGTGGTGATCATGACTGCTGTATGGGGGTTATTACTGCTGTTGTCACTACTGCTGTTGTAACGGCTCTCTCTCTGGGTAAAAGCACAATCATAGCAAGCATAACCCTACCACCCTGTGTATTGGTGGAGATGGTTTGTAGCTGGTCATTTTGTCCATATTGGTTACAAGCATGATCAGCTGATCTTCCTACAACGTGGAACATCTGAATCTTCTGCAGAGTGCCTTGAAATGAACCCATCTCATTTCCTAAAGTACATTTGAAGTGTCAACCCTTACAGGTGCGGATCTCAGTAGAATGGGTTGACGCCTTTGTGACACATCTGTCAGCTGTTCAGCCGGCTGTAGCAGGTCAAAGATACGCGTTGGTACTAGAGGAGAAGCCGGTTCACCGGCCCCCTGTGAGGCCGTGAACATCATCATGTGTTTGTCACAGAGTCTCCCCAGACGCTCCAACCTCCCCTCTGTAACCCCGGTCTCATGGCTCATCCCTCTATCCCTACGCTCGCTACCTGCTCTAATGAGACGCGTTACCGTGGTAACGCACGTCTTGCGTCAGCTGGCTGTCTGCAGCCTGCTCCTCCCTCTCGTGTGTTTCTGACAGCGGTTCAGCAGCACGGAGCTCATTCCATTTGTTGCCACACACATGAAATCGTTCAGTTCATATTATGCAGATTTAACTTTGTGTTGCTGGTGGATTTCCATTACAAAAGCGAAACCTATGTCCTTCCAGTGAAATACCTTTAAACAATTATGCTCATAATTATCGCTTTGCAGTGCATTTCTACTACTTTTAGTTGTACTAGTACTTCTTCCACTATACTACTGCTGCTGCTGCTACTACTACTGCCACTACTACAGTAGTTATGGAGCAGACTGACTAATATTGGGTCACGACGCGCAATGCTAAATTAATAATAAGGGTCCATTCTTCCCTTTCCCTGGCGCACTCATTCTGTATGATTCCCTTCATTTTCACCTTCATGCCTGTATCGCTGCAACCCCTCCGTCTCCACCCAAACTACCTCACCCCACCTCACCTCCCTCACCCAGCTCTCCTCCCTGGCTGTGGGCAGTGAGGTCTTCTCAGTGGAGGCGGCCAGCCCTCATTAGGGTCCATGGAGGACTCTCATTACCCTAACGACAGGACTAATGAGGCATGCACTCACGATCACACGCGTGTCCGTGTCGAAGGCAATCCCTGCTTTCTCAACCCCTGTCTGTCTGGAAGTAGGGCAGAGAGGGGAAAAGTCGAAACATGGGTGAAAGGAGAAAGGAACCATTTTGAAATTCCATTTCGACCTGTCAAGTATCGCACGCACGCACACACCCGTCATTTTCTCCCCTGGAGGACTTTTGCTTTTCCTTCTCATTATCAGCCTCTCCTCTTCGGTCCCCAGACAGCTCTGTTGGGAACCAAAGAGGGAGGAGGAGACTCTGTTTAACCGACTGGAGGAATGGAAGGTTGAGTCAGGCATCAGAGTAGGAGACACTGATATTATTACAATTAGACTGGAACCTCTCCAGTTAGGATTAACGCGATAAAAGAAAGACCCAAAGACATCCAGGAAAGCAATGTTGTTGCTTTGCTTTCCTGACACCTTTTGCTTTTCGAACCGCTTACTCACGGTACTTCAAGCAGGCAGTCGCCTGCTTGAAGTACCATGAGTAAGCGGTCAGACGCACACTAATTCACATGGATTCAGCCTGGGTGGATTTTGGTGGCAGGCTGGTGGGGCTAGGTAACAAACAACAAGAACTGAGAACTACGCAGACGATTAGAAATCTGTGTCTCTGTTGAACACCATCGTTTTCAGTCTATGGGGTTCATTTCTACTATGTCCAGAGTGGAAAGTCTCTCTTAAGGACAAGAAGCTTGTTGCTATTCAGGCAGCAGCGGTGGTGGCGCTAACCCTGCTAACGCACACATCAGCTAACGCACACATCAGCTAACGCACACATCAGCTAACCCAACACATCAGCTAACCCACACATCAGCTAACGCACACATCAGCTAACGCACACATCAGCTAACGCACACATCAGCTAACGCACACATCAGCTAACGCACACATCAGCTAACGCACACATCAGCTAACGCACACATCAGCTAACGCACACATCAGCTAACGCACACATCAGCTAACCCACACATCAGCTAACCCACACATCAGCTAACCCACACATCAGCTAACCCACACATCAGCTAACCCACACATCAGTTAAACCATCCATCCTCTAACCCACACATCATCTAACCCACACATCAGCTTACCCTGGAGGACAGTGGCTAATGGCTCTGTGATTAAAGGCCTGTCACCGGCCTCCATTTCACGCCTCATCAGCCGCACGTCTCTTCTCCGAAGAGAAGAATTGAGAGTGGGTGCGTGAATCAGGGTGACCCTGACATATTTACTTTTCCATAACTTCCTGCCATTTTGTCTTGTTTTGTGCTTCCTGTAGTGAGGGCTAAGGAAAGGACACCGGAAAGGAGACAGGAAAAGAGTGGATGTGTGTTGTGATTATTGTGACGCATGGGATCTGACCCTCAGGGCGCCATGGAAACGTTACCTCATTAGAACACTAAGACCGATGCACATAGTTTGCGGCAACTTGGACACGTTACGTAACCTAAACAAGGAAAAGACTTCTGTAATTAGCTAGGGATTCTCAAGTCACACACACACACACACACACACACACACACACACACACACACACACACACACACACACACACACACACACACACACACACACACACACACACACACACACACACACACACACACACACAACACCCCCCAGTAGTGCTGAGTCTGCCAGACTGCTCTGCCAACAGCGGATTTGACAAATGGCCTCTTGCATGATGTCATACCTTCAGCGGAGCCTCCTCTTGGCCCCATTGTCCCGCTAGCTTCTGTAGTTTTAACCCACCATGGGTCCCATAAGCTCCTTACTGTTGTGCTTGCGTCATGGGCCCCGGTTTGAGGCAGTGTTTGTGTATGAAAGAGCGGCGCGAGCTACTCTGCTGTAGCCGGTCTGCTGGTTGTCCCTGACTCGGAGCCACTTATCCAGAGGGGCAGCACAGCAGCGGGCCATTAAGAGAAGAGGGCTTTAAAGGAGCTGTAGGTCAAGTTTAAGAGAAGGGTTTTGAGTGTAGTGTTTGAGTGTTAGGCCTAGTGAAGGAAGAATGGAAGAATTTTCTATGCCCTGGGTCCTGGCACAAAAATTGTTGTTAGCATTGTGTCCTGTCTTATCCTAGCTTTATTTGTTGTACAAAGGAAATTGGATAACCTACGATTGTCAGTGCTTGGCACTTGTGTCTATGAACATTCTTACTGTACCGACAGCGATGTATTATTTCTTTCTTTTGACAAATGTACTTATTGTGGGTCGCTTTTGATAATAGCGACTGCTAAATGCCCTAAATGTAAATGTTTCAAAGGACCATCGATAAACTTGGTGTGTTCTGTGTGCTCTGTGAGAATAGCGGTTTCCTGTTCACTGCCTCTGCCTCGATCGGTATGAGCTGATTCAGGTTGTAAACTAAGGGAATACTGAGGGAATCCATCTTGAAGTAGGCAGGGAGGTACCACACACGTTTTGGGTTGTTTCGCCTCATTTATCTATAGGGGTCAATCAACAGTCATGAGCTGGTAGTAGTAGTGGTAATGATACATGTGATGCACATCATACACCAGTACTCCAAATAGTAGTGATACATATAATACAGTAGTACTACAAGTAGTAGTGGTACATGTGATACATATAATACAGTAGTACTACAAGTAGTAGTGGTACATGTGATACATATAATACAGTAGTACTACTAGTAGTAGTGATACATATTATATAGTACAAGTCATAGTGATGGCAGCAGCAAGCTTAGTGTTGAAGGCATTGTACAGTGTGTGCAATTCTCCATCAGCCTGCTTCCTGTAAAGACATCACATACGTGAGAGTGGGCTAGGGGCCACGGCTCACTTTGTGGCAGTATGTGTGAGCAGGCCGGAGGCCACGGCTCACTTTGTGGCAGCATGTGTGAGCAGGCCTGAGGCCAGGCTCACTTTGTGGCAGTATGTGTGAGCAGGCCTGAGGCCGCAGCTCACTTTGTGGCAGTATGTGTGAGCAGGCCTGAGGCCACGGCTCACTTTGTGGCAGTATGTGTGAGCAGGCCTGAGGCCACGGCTCACTTTGTGGCAGTATGTGTGAGCCGGAATTCTCAGTCCTGATAGGTTGAGCCACTGCTACCAGGTCTACCGTCCCTCTCTCTGGCTCTGACTCCTCCTTCCTCCTGCTCTTTCTCTCTTGAGTCATCCTCCCTCTCTGTCTCGCTGACGGCGTCTGTCAAAACCAATTCAGTTTCATCCTTTTATCTTTTTACTGCACACCTGTTCCCTGTCATCTCTATCACCTGCTCACTCACTCTCTGTCTCTCTGGTTAAGTGTTCTTCTCGCTCTCTGTCTCTCACCCCTCCCTCTCCCTAGCTCTGTTTCTCTCTCACTCACTCACTCACTCACTCACTCACTCACTCACTCACTCACTCACTCACTCACTCGGGGCCTCACCCTGCTGTGTTGTCTGAGTGTGTGTGGGGGGGGGGTCTCGTTGTCATGACGACACGCTCTGAACCCAGAACAATGGGGCTGTGATGGAGACGGTCACCGGCCTCCATCGCTCGCAGATAAAAGCTTTGTTGTTTCTCTCTCTCTCTCTCCTGCCGCTGAAGTGAAAGCCATGTGTTGTCGTTGCAAGACCCTCGAACTTTTAGGCTTCAATTAAATCTCCCCAATGCGGATGATTGCACAGATTGTTTGTTTGATGTGAATGAAGCGGTGAACCAGCAGAGCTTGTTTGGAGAGCGTCGAGCTTGTAAATAATACTTTACAGCACACACAGAGGGAGTTTGCAATTAGGATTTCATATTTAATTATAGCATACACCTACAACAGTTACCCGTTGGCTGATTATGCCCATGTTATTGTTGTGGGCTAATTAGCCACCGTGGCTCGTTTGGTGTTGGGTGATTACCTCCATTTGGCTGGGAGGGTGTTTCGGAAATGAATGACATGGTCATTTGAGCAAAGTCATTTCTGCTTTGGTTTGCTGTGATCGCTGTTGGATTAGCAACACAACACGGCTTAATGAGGCGTCTTTAACACACACACACACACACACACACACACACACACACACACACACACACACACACACACACACACACACACACACACACACACACACACACACACACACACACACACACACACACACACACACAGGGTGACCACTGTTGTCTGTTTTGGTGGGATGTCCCTGTTCATCATTAGTCTTTGTTTCTGGCTTGGCAGCCGTGGCTGTTGGCCTCGGGTGATCTGAGTAACGCACACTGAGAACATCTACTCCACTCTCGGACTGATTGCTGTTGGTTGTTATAACATGTCTAACACAGTTTTTGTAGTGATTGTTCCACTTTCTGCTCTTTCCCCAGGACTTGAAGAAGCCGTTTGATAAAGCGTGGAAGGACTACGAAACCAAAGTGTAAGGATCCTGAGAGTATCGAACAAGGGGGTTTGTTTTTGCTTTGACTACAAAGTCTTTCAGATGACTAGTGGAGGTAATACATGAAGAGGTTCCAACTGTAGACACGCCCGTGTGTGTTCTTATAGCACTCTTATATCTTTATGTCATATTTATATTTCTTATATATGTTACAAGCTGCAAAGGACATTCCTTACGGAAAGGGTAATTCCTCTCCTCCTCCAAACTGATCTGAGCGGACAGCCCCGGCTCTGTCCCAGAATCAAACATTTTCCACGGGATGCTGTGTGGCTCGTCCCGGCTTGACCCCCTCCCCCCGCCCCCTTTCACAATTGGACTCTGATGGTCTTTCTGCGATCAATGGAGCCCAATTGTCTGGCTGATTGATAGAACCTCCTCCTCTTCGCTGTGGCGCTCCAGCCTCCTCCATTCTGAAGGCCGTCTTCAGTAAACACTCCTCTGATCTCTCTGCTGCTGGCGGCCGACATGTGGGGCGAGAGACAAGACATGACAGACGTACTGACACGATGTCAACGCTGCAGTTAAATATGTCAAAGTCAGTGTCGTGGACGGATTTGAAGTGTCAAAGAACTAATGGGCACAAGTGAACAGCTCTGTTTCAAAGCATAATGAGCTGGCCTGCGCCTCCTTTAGGTAAACTAGTACAGCACAGCTATGTGGTGGAGGGTTGTTGTTGAGTCGACTGGTCGCACAAGGCCCGCGTTACTGCTGCTACATGAAACTAGTTTTCCAAGGTTTATGACACAGAAGCGAGGGCGGAGACGTCAGAAGCTTGAGTTCAGTTGTCTTCTCTCCAGCGTGCTGAGGCTTCGTAAATCACAACGAAAGGGGATATGAACAGGAGGCTGGTCGTCACGGTGATGATGATTAATGATTCATTAATGAAACGCCAGATTGCAATCAGTGTTTGTAACAGCTGACTGCTCATGCCGTCACGCTGCCTTGCTTGAGCCTGACAGCGCCTCGTTTCGGTGTTGTCTTGCTTTCCAGTAAAAGTCAAGATGACATCAATCCGACTGATTCGCTTTCTTTTCTTCTGCCTGAAGAAGTCACAGGTTGGAGTCTTGGTGCTTTCTCTTGAAAAGGGAACTAAAGTATCAGATGCATGAATAAGACCCGGTGACACAAACAAACCCAACCTTACGGAAAACCTTTCTTCAGAGGGTAGAGACCGCCGAAGCCTTGAGGGGAGATGACCTTAATGCAAACAACCCGCAGCACATTCAGATGAAGCTCTCCTGCATGGAACGGACATGCCCTGTTTGATTTAATCTTTAGTCTGACTTTACTTCTGTCATCCGGCCTGCAGAGTCTCTCCGTTGGACTCTCTGACTCTCTTGTCTGACTCCCTCTTCACCTCCTGTCTCTCTGTCTGACTCTCTCTCTCTCACCTCCTGTCTCTCTGTCTGTCTGTCTGACTCCCTGTCTCACCTTCTTCCTCAGCACCAAGATCGAGAAGGAGAAGAAGGAGCATGCCCGCCAGCACGGTATGATCCGCACGGAAATCAGCGGCGCCGAGATCGCAGAGGAGATGGAGAAGGAGCGGAGGTTCTTCCAGCTGCAGATGTGTGAGGTCTGTAGAGAGAACGTCTCCTGGGGGGCACTGGAGGGGCCGGTCGTAGCGGTCCCCCACTCTCGCACGGGGCTGAATGATGAAGTGGTGTCTCGACGACGGCCCCGGTTGTTTGTGAAGGTACGCGTCTGTCTGTGTCCATGTGAACAGTATCTGCTCAAAGTGAACGAGATCAAGATCAAGAAGGGAGTGGACCTGCTGCAGAACCTCATCAAGTACTTCCACGCCCAGTGCAAGTAAGACATGTCTGTCTCTGTCGGCCTCTGATTTGTCAGGCTCTTTGGTGGGGGAGATGACCAGTTGCTCATGACTAACGATTTATTTACTTGAGTTTTAATGCATAAATTTCCCTTCAGCGCAGAGATGTTACTGTTGGAACATGAAACTGGACGGACCAGTTGATAAATTGGCCGTATGACTAGACGTATGACTCATTACATCATAGTGTGCGCACAGCAAACCTCATCTTCCCTCTACTTTAGTTGTAAATATCACAGCCAAGAGAAGGTTTTCTGAGAACTGTCTCAGCAATGTACTTTTGAACTGCGACGGGAAGATGAGGTGAACATAAAGCATGGAGTTCGCTCACATTCTTGACCCCCACTGACCTGACACCTCTCCTCAGTTTCTTCCAGGACGGTCTGAAGGCTGTGGACAACCTGAAGCCTTCCATTGAGAAGCTGGCCACCGACCTGCACACGGTACGCCTCAGATAGACATTGTGTCTATCCGAGATATAGATCTAGATTTATAATTATAGATCTGTATCTATAGATATAGTTATAGATGATTGCTCTAGGATATATTTAGTTATAGATCAAAATGTATATCTAGATCTATATATCTATGCATAGATCTATATTTCTTTATTAATTGTAATTTTTTTCACCTTAGATAAAGCAGGTGCAGGACGAGGAGAGGAAGCAGCTCACTCAGCTACGAGAAGTCCTGAAGACGGCTCTGCAGGTGGAGCAGAAGGAGGTAACACACACACACACGCACACACGCGCACACACAATGTTACTGGTGGAGCTGGGGTTGGCCCCACCTCCAGCTAGCCAAGAACAGAGATCTGCAGAAACAGCTTAAAGACCATCAACTATCCCTGTTCTCTTCATATTAACTTCACCATGTGAACGTGTTCCTGGTGTTTAAGGACACCGTTTTAACAGTTGCCAGCTACTGTTGCACAAAGTCTCCTGTGAAGAATGCTCTTTTCATTCTTTCTCTCTTTTCTCTTCCTGTCTTGTTCACTGCTTCCAACTTTTGTGAACCAAGTCTAGGAGAGTAAGTAGACTTCTTCAGATTAAACCTTCATTCGTGTAGAAACTTTTATTTTTCCTACTAATAGACCCGCTCATCCTAATTTTCCTTATGTTTGTCTTCATAGTGGTTTCTGTACAGTTTGTTCTTTTTATAAAACTGTAAATCAAACACAAACACGTCGGTTTGTAGGGTTTTCTGTTCTTTACTTTGTTATATTCCGTTTTGTTTTTGACCTTTTTGTTGACCTCTAACCGGCTCCGCCCTGAAAGGTGACCTGTGATTTGTCCTCTGCCCCTGAAGGACTCCCAGGTGCGTCAGAGCGCCACCTACAGCCTCCACCAGCCGCAGGGAAACAAGGAGCACGGCACTGACCGCAGCGGACACCTGTACAAGAAGAGTGACGGGTGAGTCTGACCCCTGACCCCCAGCTGGTGGGCGTGGCTACGCTTCATCAGCAGGGCACCGGGTGACCGTATCATTCAAGCACAGGTTACACAATGCAGGGTCTGCTGTGATGCCCAGGTCACGTGGTACACGGCCAGTGTGGGTTAGGCAGCAGCTAGTCCCTGACCAGGTGATTTGATTGGACAAGAGGCATGCTGAACTAGTTTGTGGGACTTTTCACTGCACATGTATCACTCCATCTCACAAGTGCTCCTGATGGCCGTTAATTAGGTTACCAGTCGTCGTCAGCTGTTGGCTCATGCCAGCGAAGTTTTGCTCACTGGTCGCACACTAAATAAAACCAGTTAAAGGCAGTTGTGGTAACGTGTGGTAGCATGTTGACCCATACAACGCAGCCAACCAGTGTGCAGGGAAAGTTTGTTTGTGTTGCTTGGCAACAGGCCAGTCCATTTGCAGAACTCTGTGTTCGCTGAGCCAAATCCATGATTAATCAAGCAAACAAATCATAACCCACTTATTGCTGTTCACTAATAAATGCTGCTTGTTGAACGGGTGTATGAAAGCAGTATCATGCTGTAGCGTGGGCGCTCTGATGAATGTCAGCTCCCTCATGGGTGACTTCACAGAGAGGAGTCATCTCAGTGTTCACCTCGAGGAGTCATCTCACTGATTTGTCACACAAATTGAAGGTAGGAACAGTAGCAAAAACGGGTTTAGCTCATAACACAAGTTCTGTGTTCGATTGACGT
This sequence comes from Melanogrammus aeglefinus, assembly GCA_900291075.1. Taxonomy (NCBI): domain Eukaryota; kingdom Metazoa; phylum Chordata; class Actinopteri; order Gadiformes; family Gadidae; genus Melanogrammus; species Melanogrammus aeglefinus. The sequence goes on from OLKM01000202.1 coordinate 148,392, forward strand.
CATGGCAGTGCACCAGTACAGACTAGTACATTGATCGTGTTAGACAGACGTATAAAACCAACCCAAGTTAACTTAACCTGCTGCTGACCATCTGTTAGAAGGGTTGGATTTTGTCCCGACCTGATCTCCAGTTTGTTGGAGAGAGCTACAGCCCAGCCTTAATCGCCCGCTTCTGTCTGGTGACTTCATACGTCCCACACTACAGTTCACCTCAGGCAGGGTGGACCCTTTTCACAGAACAGCTCATAACGCTGATCCTGGATCTGCTGTCTTCCTGCGTCAGGGAGCGGGGAGTACACTAAACTAATGAAACATCAGCGCTGGGGACGGACCATGTGCCCTGGTAAATAAGGGAGCAGACCCTTTAAGGTTGTATCAGCAATACTAGGCCAAAACATAAAGGACCGCAGAATCTGATCTTTCCTCACGGTCCGCTAGCTGGCGTCCAAAAAACGCTTCTCTGTAGGCAGCCATTGGTTCAAGATTGTACACATAAACAAATGGTAAAACCAACTACAAAATAAATAGTATTCCAACCATCACCGACAAGGGGGTGGGTGTTTTGGTGGATTTGTGCAGCGTTCATGATAGTTTTTACTGGATGCACGAAACACGGGAGGGAGGGGTGAGATGGCTCTGTTAGTTTGGGATCTCGCTTCAAATACCAACAGAAGTGACCAAACATCGCTGATGCCCACTTTCAATTGGCGCTATGAGTGAAACCTGTGTCCTACCATTAAGTAGAGACACTGAACAGGGTCTGTTGTACCACCGTCCGGACGTTCATCCTGTTCATCCCCCAACTGTTGATTCTTTGTAAATAAAGACTATTTCCCAAACCTGTGCCCTGCCTTCAGCAAGGCTCCGCGTATGAGCTTGTTCTATGTCGCCTTGTGTTGATATTCAAATGCTGTTACTTGATTATCTTAACAACCTCTAGCAGCAGGGGACTTTTTAAAGTCTATCATTTATTTGCATTCTGAATATTAATGAGCAGTCTCTTCCGCTCAATATAACTCTAGACTTGTGATGAATATTTCATTGCTAGGGTTCATTCTGAGTTTATTGTGTCACTGTGGCTCTGTGCTTGTATGTGTGTAGCATCTTATCCTAGCTATCTTTGTTGTATACGGGGAATGGGTTAACCTAGGGATTGTTAATGCTTGGCACTTGGTTCTATGAACATCCTGACTGTACAGTAAGTCGCTTTGAATAAAAGCGTGACGCTGAATGTAAATGTATACATGCAGAAGCGCATAGATGTGTATGTACATGCACACACACGTGTGTTTTACATGTGCACACGGGGGTGCCTCTACTGAACCTCGTTTCTTCTCCATCTCCCAGCTTGCGGAAGGTGTGGCAGAAGAGAAAGTGCTCAGTAAAAAATGGATACCTCACTATTTCCCATGGCACGGTGAGACTCACTCACTCACTCACACTACAGTAGCAACCATCAGCCGCAAGAGTGTGTATTTCATTATTACACACACACACACACAAACCTCGAAGCCAATCACCTACTCTAATCATCTCTCTATCCCCCTCTCCCCCTCTCTCCCCCCTCCCAGGCGAATCGCCCTCCCGCGAAGCTGAACCTGCTCACCTGCCAGGTGAAGCACAATCCAGACGAGAAGAAGAGCTTCGACCTCATATCCCGTAGGTGTCTCTCCCCCACGGTGTTCCCCTCGTATCCTCCCCCCTGGTGTAAGGCTCCTCTGGGGCTCCAGGGTCCTAGTGCCCTCTGGTCTGACCACACTGTGGATGTCACACCCTGGATATGATGTCATGGCTGCCTCTTGCTCCATGTGCCAGACAGCCCGTAATGAAGAGGCCATTAACTAGAGTAGACCTGCCTTTCCCCCCCTGCAGTAGTGGGGTCTTTAATATCACTGCTAATGGTTAAAGGAATGATGTCTAGCTATGCCGATGGCATAGTCCAAGTGGCCAGGCTATTGATGCTAATGTTGAATGTGGCTGGACTGCCGAGTCGCTCGCCATTTAAACACGGAGAGAAGTTCTGCTGTGTTTCTCTACACCCAGCATGTCAGTACTGTGCTGGAGTCTATTTATAGCGACTTGATTTGAAACCCATTTATCCTCATGATGAGATCATCCCGGCACCGTGGTCATGTCCCCCTCTGTTCACGTTTCTCTCCTTCCTTCCTCTCTGACCCTCTTGTCTCCTGCTCCCCTCTCCAGACGACCGGACGTACCACTTCCAGGCGGAGGACGACCCAGACTGCCAGATGTAAGACCTCAGCCTTTGCCCCTTTCAGGACGTGTGTGTGTGTGTGTGCGTGCGTGTGTGCATGCGTGTGTGTGTGTGTGTGTGTGTGCATGTGTGCGCGCACATACAGTTTACCACAATATTCCCACATTATACAATCTCCCTGCTCCTCCCTCAACCCGGTCGCCTCCCTTTTGTCCTCACCCCTTCCCCGTGCCTTATTTCCCTCCTCCCTCCATCACATGCATATATCCTCCCTCCGACCTCATCCTCTCCGTCTCTCCTCCTATTGGCTGCCCCCGCTCGTCCCGGTCCATCCAGATGGATCTCGGTGCTGCAGAACAGCAAGGAGGAGGCTCTGAACCAGGCCTTCAAGGGTGACCCGCGGGCCGGGGAGAACAACATCGTGCAGGAGCTCACCAAGGCCATCCTGGCCGAGGTGAAGAGGATGACGGGCAACGACGTGTGCTGCGACTGCGGAGCGCCCAGTGAGTGGTCCTGCGCCACGCACACAGCGGGGGGGGGCTGGGGCCCATCGGTCTGGGGCCCATCGGACTGGGGCCGCGACCCACAGCACGCGCAGAGATAGTTAGTTATGGATAGGGAAATGTTTACAGCCAAAGCAGGTTAAAAAGCCAAGTCACATTACACACATGGTTAAAGTATATAAATACTATTGTACTACCATACCTTACCAAAAGGGGGCATATGACTCCGACCTAGTATTTGAGACTAGTAGTACAGAGTTTGAGAAAGACTTCTTTTTTTTTTATTATTATTGGAAGATCTTCTCAGGGTTTCAGCAGTTTGTCACCGTGCTTAGTAGAAGGACCTCTGGACAGCGGTTCAACTATTGTTCTCTGTCTCTCCCTCTCAGACCCCACCTGGCTGGCCACCAACCTGGGCATCCTGATGTGCATCGAGTGCTCTGGGATCCACCGGGAGCTGGGGGTCCACTACTCCAGGATCCAGTCGCTCACGCTGGACGTGCTCAGCACCTCCGAGCTCCTGGTAGGTGGGCTCCACCCCCTCTCCCCCGCTGGGTTCCAGTCCTGTCCGCTCTCACGCAGCTGGACGTGCTCAGCACCTCCGAGCTCCTGGTAGGTGGGCTCCACCCCCTCTCCCCCGCTGGGTTCACAGTCCTGTCCAAGGCTCTGTTTGATATGCGTCGGGCAGAACAGCGCCATGAACGCATTGGGTTGGGTTTTGGCAAGTATCTGCCTTGTGCCTCGTGTTGGGCCTCAGAGCCCCCTGTGTATGGGGGATGAATCTCAGGGTTTTTTATTTTAAAGAGTAGACATGGAGGACGGGTCATACTGGGAGGAGGTCAGAGGTTAAAGGAGGGAGGGAAACTGAAATATATTGGAAGAATGTAGGAAGAATCCCAGAGAGCGGGAGCGAGGCTGGAGGCTGAGGGTCCGAGGCTGAGGGTCCGAGGCTGAGGGTCCGACGGCTGAGGGTCCGAGGCTGAGGGTCCGAGGCTGAGGGTCCGAGGCTGAGGGTCCGAGGCCGAGGGTCCGAGGCCGAGGGTCCGAGGCCGAGGGTCCGAGGCTGGGGGTCCGAGGCTGAGGCTCCGAGGCTGAGGCAGCGATGCTGAAGGAGTGAGGCAGTGGTGCTGGTCGCCATGGTGAAGCCACTGGTGTTGAGACCGGTGCTCCACGTACCCTTCGTCCTGTGATCTCCACGCCGTTCTGGTGGAGGTGTTGGTGTTGGAAGCAGCGATCTCTTCACCAGAGAAACGGAACGAGGACCTTGACTGCTATCTTTTGGACCGAAATAGATTCTGTACTAAAGTGTGTGTATTTGCCATGTGCGTGTTTGTCTATTTGTGGGTGTTTGTGGTGGACTCACAGTTTGTGTTTGACCTCTGCAGCTGGCCAAGAATGTGGGGAATGCAGGATTTAATGAAATCATGGAGGCTTCTCTGGCGGCTGAAAATGTGGTCAAACCCAACCCTACCAGTGACATGTAAGACACACACACCCTTTCTCACTCCACTCACTCGCATGCATGCACACACACAAACACACACAGCCATCGCACAAACACAAACACCCATCGCGCGCGCACACACACTCACACACCCATCGCGCACACAAACACACACAAAGCAGAAGCACACGCACGCACGCACACACTCCACTCAAACCTCTCCTCAGGCTTCCCTTGGCTGCTTAACACAGAACAGAACCGTATATTCATGGCCAGCCACTGCAGGCCATTGAGCTCATTAAGGCCCCTCCACTACTGTGATGGACGCCCAAAACAAAGGGGTGTGTGTGTGTGTGTGTGTGTGTGTGTGTGTGTGTGTGTGTGTGTGTGTGTGTGTGTGTGTGTGTGTGTGTGTGTGTGTGTGTGTGTGTGTGTGTGTGTGTGTGTGTCCAATCGGTTTTCTGGTTAGCTTGCATGTGTGTTTATTCAGTGTGTGAGTGAACTTCGTGTGTTTATTCAGTGTGTGAGTGAACTTCGTTCAATATTTGTGTGTGTGTGTGTGTGTGTGTGTTCTGTAGTGGAGTGTGTGTGCTCAGTATTGGACTAAGCCCCTGACGTCCTGCTTGTCCCCAACAGGCAAGCGAGGAAGGACTTCATCACGGCTAAATACACGGACAAGCGCTTCGCCCGCCGGCAGACCGCGGGCCCCTCGGGCCCCGGGGGCCCCGCTGCCCGCCTGCACACGCTGAGCGAGGCGGTGAAGGCGCGGGACATCTTCTCCCTCATCCAGGTGTACGCCGAGGGGCTGGACCTCATGGAGCCCATCCCACTGGGCAACGAGCACGTCAGTACACACACACACAAGCACAAACACACGCATACAGGCATACGCACACACACAGACCGGTGCACGTATTTGCAATGCCTTATTTACTTTGTTAATAACATTAAATAAATTATTATTTATTGAATAAATTATTATTAAGTGTTGTTCAATGTGCGTTAAATGTGTTCAATGAGAGTTTGTGATAACCTTACTTCACTCTACAAGATATTTCAATGTGTTGGCCAGATATGTTGAATGATGGTCAAATGAATCTCCCTCTCTGGAGTGGCTGTATGCTTTATTAGGCTGGGATTAGAACCTGGCTGTAGTTATACTCTGATGTCACTGTATAGCTCTGGCAAGTCTTTAGTGTGTGTGTGTGTGTGTGTGTGTGTGTGTGTGTGTGTGTGTGTGTGTGTGTGTGTGTGTGTGTGTGTGTGTGTGTGTGTGTGTGTGTGTGTGTGTGTGTGTGTGTGTGTGTGTGTGTGTGTGCAGGAGCATCGGGGAGACCGCCCTCCACCTGGCCGTCAGACTAGTGGACCGGACCTCGCTGCACATCGTGGACTTCCTCACTCAGAACAGGTACTCAGAGGGTCCAGGGACCACCCCCCTACACCCTCTTCATACTCTTTATATCGCAGAATGACTCGCCATCCTCGGGCACAAAAAAAGGCCTGTTAGTTTTCCAAAGATAATTAAATGAGCTCACCTTCTCTCACTCTCACACAAATGATCCGATGCTCCTATGACGGCTGTGAACCATGCTCGTCCTGTACATCATCCATGTGTCCCCCTCTCTCTCCCTGTGTGTCTGAGCAGCCTGAACCTGGATAAACAGACGGCCAAGGGCAGCTCGGCGCTCCATTACTGCTGTCTGACGGACAACAGCGAGTGTCTGAAGCTGCTGCTGCGGGGGAAGGCCTCCATCGAGATCGGTAGGTGACCCGTCTGCCGGGGGGGGGGGACAGATAGACGCTGTGGTGTGTTTACTACAGAACCACCTCCCTTTATCCCTCGCTCTACCTGGGGTTATAAATCACTTTTTCACTATCAGTGAAATCTCTCGCCTGTCTTTCACTCTGTACACACACACACACACACACACTCTCACATCACTCACATCTCTCTCACTCTCACTCTACACACACACACACACTCTCTCTCTCTCTCTGTCTCTCTCTGTCTCTCTCTGTCTCTCTCTGTCTCTCTCTCTCTCTCTCTCTCTCTCTCTCTCTCTCTTTTTTTTTTTGCAGGGTCCAAGTAGTTTCCAGGCTGGGTTCCCAAAGCCCCTGGCTTGCCAAAAGCCCCTCAGAGAAATCTTCCTCCCAACATTCTCCTCTATTTACTCTCATTTGCCCTGAAACTAAACTGAGTGAGTGATGAGTGGATGAAAGAGGCCATTGTTCTCTGAGGAGGACCACGTGGTGACACACCTCACAGCGAACCGAAGCAGCCCAACGTGGCACAGCCTGGTCCTCAAACGGCACACTGAAGTCTTATCGGTCTGTTCTCTCTCTGCTAGCCAACGAGTCGGGGGAAACGCCGCTGGACATCGCCCGGAGGCTGAAGCACCTGCAGTGTGAGGAGCTGGTGAGCACCCACCTGTCGGCACCTCAGAGGGGAACAGCCCCGGGTCCACTGTAGAGCCTCAGGCCAAGACGAGCCGGGAGAGGCACCGGGTCATGGAGGGCTGGGCGATTAATATAATTTTGATCGCAATTTCGATTTTAGCGTCAAACGATCACAAAATTAACATAATCGAGTTCTTTTAGCTTTTTTTTTTGGTTTTATGATTAATAGAAAGGGCAGAACAGCTGGATACATATTTGTATATTATGATTGACAATTTTGGGTATTTTTATAAGTAATTTCTTTAAATTTCAAAGTTCTCAGTTGCAATTTTTTTTTGGGAGAGACATGTTGAATAAATACAACACGTTTTCAAACTCAAAAATAATTGTTTGAATAATCGTGATTTCAATATTGACCAAAATAATCTGGATTATGATTTTTCCCATAATCGAGCAGCCCTAGTGTCATGTAATGTTAGGGTACCCCTTTGTCAGGTTAACATGGGGTTCCCTGTAACGTTGGGGTTGGAGGTTCAGCGTAACATTGTTTTCCCCTGTGTGGGTGGAACGTTGTGGGTCTCACATGGGGTTCCTGTGTGGGTATAACGTGGTGTGGGTGGAACGTTGGGGTGCCTGGGTGGGTATAGAGTGGTGTGGGTGGAACGTTGGGGTTCCTGAACGTTGGGGTTCCTGGGTGGGTATAATGTGGTGTGGGTGTAACGTTGTGGGTCTCACATGGGGTGCCTGTGTGGGTATAACGCAGTGTGGGTGTAACGTTGGGGTTCCTGTGTGCAGCTGAACCAGGCGCTGGCGGGGAAGTTCAACGCCCACGTCCACGTGGAGTACGAGTGGTGCCTGCAGCACGAAGATCTGGACGAGAGTGACGAGGATCTGGACGAGAAGGTGGGGCGGGGTGGAGCACTCATCCATTCACTCATCCATCCATTCACTCATTCATTCCTTTCACACACAGAGCGTTCCAAATCCCTCAACCTGACTAGGTGGAGCGTGGACTCGGTCTCGCCCCCTTCCTGGAGGAAACCAGACCTCTCTCATTCCTTGATGACTCCCCCTCTCCTGCAGATCATAATGTTCACCCTCAGGACACGCTCTGTATTCCACTCTATGGCTCTGTGAAACAAGTGCCAAGCACTAACAATCGCTAAGTTAATCCATTCCCCGTATACAGCAAAGCTATCTAAATGAAGATGCTACACGATGCTAAGTACTATCTTTAGCTGAAGAGTGCTAAAAAACAAGTCCACTAATCAAATCCATCCACCCAGAGTCCCTGATAAAGTCGCACTGAAGTAGAACCACGTGTAACCCTGTCCCCAACCCCCCCACGTCTCTCCAGCCCAGCCCCCACCGGCGGGACGAGCGACCTGTCAGCTGCTACGCCCCAGGGGCCAACTCCCACCTCCACGGGTCCCCGGGGCCAGGGGCCCGGGACGGGGCCGGCAAGGAGAAGCAGCGGGGCTACGTGACCAACCTGGTGAACAACGAGACCTACGGGACCATCCTCAACAACAACCCCCCGCTGGCTGGGGGCCCGGGGGGCCCCACCACCGCCTCGGCGCCGCCCCTGCCCCCCAGGAACCTGGGTAGGCTCCCTCGCCCGGGTTAGGCCAGTCTGGGGTCTATGGGTTTGTCTGTGGATCAGTCTGGGCTCTATTGATGTTTATATTTCTGTCTGTGGATGTGGTCTATGGAGGTGTCTGGGGTCTATGGATGTGTGGGTCTATGGATGTGGTCTATGGATGTGTTTGGGGTCTATGGAAGGAAGTCACTGGGAGCCAGCTAGCCGTAGAGGTGCTGAGGTTTACACATGTTGGATTAAGTTCATAGTCCTCTGGTGCAGGCCCTCTGGTGCAGGTCTTCTGGTGCAGGTCTTCTGGTGCAGGTCTTCTGGTGCAGGTCTTCTGGTGCAGGTCCTCTGGGGCAGGTCCTCTGGGGCAGGTCCTCTGGTGCAGGTCCTCTGGTGCAGGTCCTCTGGTGCAGGTCCTCTGGTGCAGGTCCTCTGGTGCAGGTCCTCTGGTGCAGGCCCTCTGCCTCTCTCTCTGCAGGCCCACCAGACGGCGGGTCCGTGTCAGAGCATCTTAATAACCTTAGTGGCCATCTGGCGCCTTGCCAAGCAATATGGCCGCCCCCCCCCCAATCACTGCATTCTACACATTCCCTCTTCCCATCAACCGTCTCTCCCAATTACACTCCAGTATAAAGAGCTCTGGAAGAGGAGGGTTAGTCTCACCCTTTTGGGTGAGTCATTTGGTCTCTCTGGCCATCCCGTCTCTCTGGCCATCCCGTGTGTGTGTGTGTGTGTGTGTGTGTGTGTGTGTGTGTGTGTGTGTGTGTGTGTGTGTGTGTGTGTGTGTGTGTGTGTGTGTGTGTGTGTGTGTGTGTGTGTGTGTGTGTGTGTGTGTGTGTGTGTGTGTGAACCTGGCTTGTCCTTCTGACTCTCCCTCTTTTTCGCTCTGTCTATTCATATTTATTTCCTGCCTCCACTGCCACCTCATCATCCCCTGCCTCCTCCCCCTCCCTCCCTCCTGGTCTCCCTCCCTCACCTTCCCTCCCTCTCTCTCTCCCCCCCCTCAGTCCAGTTATCCGGTCTGGCCGGCGGAACGCTGCAGACCTCCCTGTCCCCCAGCTGGAAGCCCGGCTCCCTGGACCTGACGGGGCGGCAGAGGTCCTCCTCCGACCCCCCCAACATGCACCCCCCCATGCCCCCCATGCGGCTCACCTCCACCGGAGGTACCGGCCGTTCTCCGTTCCCCGGTTCCTGTTTCCCGTTCCCCTAAAAATAAAGCTATATTTCCAGAATAACAGAATAACGTTGTGTACGGCAATGTGTGGTGTGTACTAAAGGGCAGAGAGGCTGACTGTACTGCTGTGTGTCCGCTGTGTCTCCAGCGCTGGGGATGCCTCCTGCAGCCAAGCTGCTGAACGTGATGGAGGGCAAGGTCCCGCCAGGGCCCCGTGGGGGCCCGCCCAAGTCTCCTTCAGGGTACACCTGTGCACACACTCACACACTCACACACCAACTGTGCATAATACTCATTTATAATACGTTATCATACAAATTCTAGTAAAGATGCATACCTTTTCCATGTTTTACCACTCTACGATGCACAGTACAACACAAAGATAACTGATGCCCACTGATTCACTCCCTCCGCCTCCTCTCTCTCTTATCTTGGGGCCGGGTGAAGGTGTTTACTCTAACCCCAGTCGGTTCGTCTCTTCCCTGAGCGCTCCAGCCTCTCCATGACCCAGCTGCGTTTCTGTTGGCCATGTTCCCACAACGCTGATGAGGGTGTCTGTTCTTTTGTGGCTTTAACTCAGACTATAACTGGGACATAACCACAACCACTTAGTCACTGAGTTACAATTTTTGTCGAAAGCTAAAAACAATATTTTGTTATGGCCTGAAAGCTTTTACAAGCCGGCTCCCGGGGGAACTTCAACGCTGGTCTGCTTCTGCTCTGTTTCCAGGAATGACAAGAGCTTCACCCGAATACCTCTGAACCGCAAGGGATCCATAGAACGACAAAGTGGGTCATCAACCTCGTATCAAACCATGCGTGTTCAGAACTGAGATCACGTTACACAGACCAGAGATAATAACGTAACACAGACCTGAGATAATAACGTAACACAGACCTGAGATAAAAACGTAACACAGACCTGAGATAATAACATAACAAAGACCTGAGATAATAACGTAAAAGACCTGAGATAATAATGTGACAGACCTGAGACAATAACGTAACACAGAACTGAGACAATAACATAACAGACCTGATGTATTGGCTTTACACACTAGCCACTTTGCCCCTTATCAGTCGAGACTTGGTTCCTTCCTCGCAGCGCACGGAGAGCGTTTCTTTCACCCTGATGTAATTTCCTTTTCCTGTTCCAGCTAAAGAAGTCCCTGGATGCCCAAGGAATTCCATCGGTCAATCCATGCCTCCGGCCCCCACTCCAAGGAAGGGCCCTCTGGTAAGGCCCCCGTCTGTGACACTCGGTCACCCCCTCGCTCCCCCTCTCCCACTGAACTGAGTGTGCATTCATGGATTCACCCGTGGCTGGTACATGAGTTGTGCGTTTGTGTTGATGTACTTTTGTGTCTTGTGGTGAGGGGGAACACAACGATGCAGGCTGTGAGTCCTCTGTTTGTGTTTGTCGTTGGTGTCTCCGGCCTTGTGATTGGCTGCCAGTCATCCGTGTCCTTCCCTGTACTGAGAATTTCCTGATTTATTGAGGAAATTAGCCAGCGACCACAAGAGAGCGCTTGTCCAGAAAGCGGAACAAGTAAATGTTCAAGACCCCTTTTTGTGTTCCAATCTCATGAACAACTTAACAATGAAACCATGAGGAATTAAAGCCGCTAAACCATGAGTGATATTTCACCTGCTACCGTCGTGTTAAGGTCCCAGGCGGATTAAGCAAGGATTCCTTGAAGTAGAAACTGCTTGATGCTATTTTTATCCCTAAGTTCCACCTCATTAATGCCCCCCTGTGGACTCTGCTCCGGCGGTGCACTCTGTGTTCCAGAAGCACAAGCCCAAGCGCGTGAAGGCCATCTACCACTGCATCGCCGACAACCCCGACGAGCTGACCTTCACCGAGGGGGAGGTGATCGTGGTGGACGGGGAGGAGGACCAGGAGTGGTGGGTCAGTACCGCGCACAGGGGGGGCCCTGTGTGTGTGTGCGTGTGCGTGTGCGTGCGCGTGCGCGCGTGCGGGTTGGCTATGTGACTTGGTGGGAACCTGACGTGAGAATTCCAGTGTTGTGTGTACACAAGCTTGCGTGTGTGAGAGGGACTGTGTGCGATTCGTTCCCATGCAGGTGTTTTTCATGGCACGGTATCTTCCAAGTGGGCTCTGTTCCAACTCCAGCTCTGTTCACACAAAAGTTTTCCTATGCAGCACTGGATGTCCGTTGGCCTGGTAACCATGGTGGCTCGAAAACACGATAACGAAATGACCTCATTCTTTAACATCAGCCCCTCTCTCCCCCCCCCCCCCCTCCATCCCGTGCTCCTCTGGCCCCCCTTGTCCGAGTTCAAACCAGCTGCGACTTGTTTTCCACTGGACTGAATTTAGCCACCATCTCTGGCCCATGTTTGGAGCCTCTGTTCAGACAGCCAAGTCCCCGCGGCCCCCCCCCTCATCTATGGCCCACATGGATGAGGAGGGGTGGGGGGGGTGTGTGTGTGTGTGTGTGTGTGTGTGTGTGTGTGTGTGTGTGTGTGTGTGTGTGTGTAGTGAGAATGTGATGCTAATGAATCTGATCTCGGTCCATCTCGGCCAGACTTAATTAGGTGTGATCTGTTCAGCTTGAGATGCATTACGTTTTATTTACGTTTCAGTGACTTACATTTCACGGTCAAAATGAGAGGGCAATTTAGCGCGTTGCTAAAGTTGTTTTGGTCGTTATTTTCTAATGCTGTCATGCTGAGTCTCCTTGGGAAGGGAATGAGGAATTATGTATTAGACATGACCTTACACTTGAACCCTGAATGATTCCTGAGATAACTCATTTCATAGGTTTTTGTTTTCAGGTGTAGCAGACATTTTAAAGTACTTTAAGTACCGATCACACAAGGTAATATTTGAAATGTAACTCTTTTTCGAGGGGTTTAGCGTGACCTAGCCTCCGTACTAGCCCTGTAGCCATTAGCATCCCTAGCAGGTAGCTTAGTTATTAGCGTATGGATCCGTGGCAGGTAGCTTGGTTATTAGCATGTGGTAGGTATTCATAGTGGGTATCTTAGTGGTTAGCATGTGGTAGGTATCCATAGCAGGGATCTTAGTTATTAGCGTGTGGTAGGTATTCAGAGCAGGTAGCTTAGTGATTATTGTGTGGTAGGTATTCAGAGCAGATAGCTTAGTGATAAGCATGTGGATCCATAGCAGGTAGCTCCTTTTTGTGTCGTGTTTGTGCTTTAGAAGGTGTGCAGTTTGTTCTCAAACTGGTCCTAGTTTGAGTTTTGTGTAAAGGTGGAGGCCCCTAACCTCGGCGGTGTGACGTAGTGATGGTGTTGTGTGCCCTATTCACCACCAGGCGTCGCTATTCGCCCTGCTGAAACCCCTTCCCGTCTGTTCTCTTATTCAACAGTTGGGTCACATAGAAGGGGATCCGATGAGAAGAGGAGCCTTCCCCGTCACCTTCGTCCACTTCATCGCCGACTGAGAGGTCAACCCTGGGGGAGGGGGGGGGGGGGGCACGGGAACTGACCCGGGGCCTAGAACGCCGCCGGACTTCCTGTCTCTAAACGCTAAAGAAAGGGAGCGAGACGAAACCGACATAGACTTTTTCTCTGTGGAGTAGCTGTCGTCTGAACGACCAATGAGGCGCCGCCGTTTCCCCAGCGCGACGGACCGGCATCCGCCTTGGGGATTCACCAGGTGCCCAGTAGCTCAGTGGCGCCGTATGTGATTTTATAGTTGTTAATATCAGTTAAAGACTATGAAGAAAAAAAAAAAAAGAAATATGATTGTAGTGAATGACCTCTTGCAATAAATCGCACTTTTCCAAGTCTTGGGCTTGGTCACAGGTCATCAACTCATCTGACTGAATGAAGGTCCTACTGGCAACGTACTGTAACTAACACGTAGAACCGTCGAATGTGAACACCCTCAACTCTCTAACATTCCACCTCCTCTCCAGCTGAGCGTTTCGTAGCGTCTGTGTTTTAGAGATGCTGCTTCTAGCTGCTTTGACCTTTTTTTTCCAGCAGCTCTCCCAAGTGGAGACACTTTCTAACGGTGCTAACCCAGAAACACGCAGGACCTGCCAGCCTCCCATCCCTTCCCCCCCCCCCCCCCTGTCCCAATTTCTCCCCCAGACGGGCATCAGGGAGACGGGGGGGGGGGGGGGGGGCCCTGCCAAAAGTAGAAAAGGGAGGAGGCAAGTTCCTCACCTGGGCGAGTTCATCTCCTCGTGACTGTAAGAAAGTTAAAAACATGCCTATCTGTAACGGTCGATTTCTAGATCCGCCATTCTTCCACATCCTTCATGTGCTGCACCACAGGCCCGTGCTCGGCTGTGAGTGTGGCCGTGTGTTGCTGTGCGTAGCGTCTTGACACCCTGGCTGCAGGCCGCGCCTTCAAACCCGCCACCCCCGCTCTGCGCCTGTGGTCGGCTGTGTTCCTGTTGCCTCGCACGCCACACTCTGCCTCACGAGGGGCACGCTGATGTGTTCTGGCTCTCTATTGGAGGCCGTCACCCAGAGCCCTCCAATCCACTGGTTCTCACCCAGAGCCCTCTAATCCTCCGGGCCGTGGACCTGGCAGAGGAGGGGACATGTTCAGTCTGTAGCTCTATATCAAGAATATTCTGACAAAGCATTCTATGTAATTAACTTTATTTTGGTTGCAGAGCAACTGTCCTCTTATCTCTTTTGTGTTTATAAAAAAAATCTATATAAATATATAAATATGTTGATATTTACACATTTACCCTAACAAGAGCCTGCAGTGGATTTTGTGAATGACAAAAGGTGACGCTGCGTTGTGATTGGTGGATCCGACGAGCGCTCCTCACTGGAACTGAGAGGGTTGATTGTCGAGGTTGTAAATAGAAGTTGTTTCTGTGTGATATTTAATTGTAAAAAAAAAAAAATGTTAACCTTGCCTTGGTGATTAAATGCACTGTTGTGATGGAACAGTACACACACACACACACACACACACACACACACACACACACACACACACACACACACACACACACACACACACACACACACACACACACACACACACACACACACACAGAGAGACACAGAGAGAGAGGTTCATTCATTCTTGAAGACTAAAGATTACTACATTGACTCTTAACTTAAATGTGCAAGTAAACAGTAAAATTAAACTGGAATAATAAAAACATGAAAGAATGATCTTGTTTCTCTTCCTTTAGACTGATGTTCATGCCTTCATCTCTGGCATGTTGGTCAAGTTGTGTTTATTAATTTATTCCATAATGTAAACAGATATACTTCTTCTGAAGGGAAATCATTGAAAGCTGTATATATTTGTGAGGGTTGATGGATTTATTGCATTTTTTGAACCAGCAAAACATTTAGTTTAAAAGGTTTTATGGACTTTAAAACATAAGCCAGCCTTCATAACAATCTGTATTGAAAATATAAATAATTCTTTATTGTGCCAATAATGTATTGAGTCTGAATCATCACGACTGAAAGCAGGGAGAGATGGAGTTGAATGAAGAGGTATGGAGGCATGCAGAACTAGCATTCAACATTTACCTTTTAAACAATACAAAAATACCAAGAGAAATCCATTGACATTAATGTGCATTCAGTCTACTTCATAACATCAACCTGATGTGCAGTTTGAATGTAAGAAAACATGATTCCACGTGTTGTGTAGTTAAGAGGCAACACAATGATGATGGAAGCAATCACGATGGAGGTGAATAATAGCCTGTTTCAACACTAAATACATGAGGTTGTTGTTACAGCAACCTTCGAACTTGCTGCTGCAGGCCGCTGCACGTACCAATGATTTTGTACCACTTAAGGTCAAGTTTGGGAGGCAACTTTCTTGAAGCTAGCAGTACCTTCAAAATGCTGCTCCAAGGATATCTTCTTCAAAAATAGATAATATTTCCCACACTTGTCCCAGATGAGTCACAATGGTTCCTGTCGCCTATTTATACAAAGTCAGTGTGCAATAAAAGTACCGTGTTTATAAGGCTGTAAAACACAAAGAAGTGATCCCATTTCCTTTGTCACCCCAATCAAAGCATTGTACTGACAGGCTCCTTCAGACGGAAGATAATAACTAGTATTATCAATTAATGAAAACGTTTTCGATCATTAATATTTGCTTATCTATTCACAAATAGTAAATTTGAATGAAACTGAGGTCATTTAAATAATAATGTGAGAAAAAAAACAGAGAACCGGATATTGATAAACAACCTGAACATGACCTTGGAAGAGTCTGACCGGACTGAGGGTCAGAGGTCACCTGTAACGTGAATCAGGCCTTCTCTGACGTCAGGGCGCAGTCGAAAGAGGCTGACAGGACCTTGCAGATGGACTGGGCCTGCTCCTGGAAGAACAACACATTCATCATATGAATATAACACTGAGGATATTGAGATCATAATCCAAGAGCCTCTGTTGTATTGATTCTCATATTTAGAGAACGTCCTCCTGAACAAGGGGGGGAGGGTACTGGGTTTGAGAGGTACTGGATACCTGATGACCACAGCCCACCTACAGCCCTCTCCCACTACTTGCTCCTTTATCACCTGGAAAAGGAAGAGTTCAGACTGTCCTGATGATCTCTCACACTACAGACTTCACCTCCATTGTGTCAACAGCCAATTCTGCCTTCTACCCTACCAAAATCAACTCCAGCGCCTCGAACCCCAGGAAACCGTTTTCAGTGTTCTCCCCCCCCCTCCTCCTCCCTCCCTCACTGCTGATGGTCTTGTAACCTACTTTACCCAGAAGGGAAAGGACATCAGCTCCTCTTTTTCCCCTTCTGCCATCCTCCCTCCCCCTATCCCCACCTCTGTACTCTGAACTCCATCCTCGTAACACCATCAGATATCTCCTGCTGTGCGTGGTCAGAGAGCAGGGGGCCGGGGCTGGCGGTCCACTCACCGCACAGCTGCACTGGTACACCCAGATGCTGCAGTGCTCCTGCTGCCCGTCGGTGGTCTTCAGCGCCAGCAGGTTCCTCCCCGCCCCCAGGCCGTCGTCGTAGCACAACATGCGCATGATCAGGTACAGCGGGTGGCGGTGCAGCACGTCCTATAGGAGGAAAGCACCGACATGTTTAAAGCTATAACAATGAGGTACAGAGAGTGACGGTTCAGCACGTCCTATAGGAGAGCAGCATGTTTCAACCAATCACGATGAGGTACAGCGTGGCAGCAACATGTTTAAACCAATCAGGATGAGGTACAGAGAGGGTGGCGGTGTTAAGTAGTTGGACAGCATGACACCAACACGGTCTAAGCAACCTTTTGAATCTAGCTGTGAGTCTCCAAAGGTTGTGTTCTATTCTAAACTTGTTTTGTCTTTTTTTTATGAGTGAAGCATTTGATGATTGATGTTCGAAATAAGTTTAATTTGTTCATTTTGTATTTGGTCATTTGATGCTGCTAAGCCTAGCCTCGCAAGACTACCAGGTCAGCCATAACGAACAAACCAAGGATCCATCCTGTATGAAAGTTAGTGTTGTACTCACACACTGGTCCTGTGAGGCCACTTTGACCCCATACTTGGACACCCCCAGCATCATCTCCTCCTCACCGGGAACAAACGGCAGCTTCCCATCTTGCTATGAGAGGAAGAGGACTCTTAACTTGTGTTTTATCTGTTAACTTGAGTTTTATCTGTTAACTTGTATAATATTTGTTAACTTGTGTAAACTTGAGTTTTATCTGTTAACTTGTGTTTTATCTGTTAACTTGTGTTTTATCCTCTAACGTGTGTTTTATCCGTCACAGGTGGGTCCCTACCTGTGCTGCGTCGATGTAGTTGATGAGGTCCAGGGGCTCCTGAAGGGCCCGGCTCATGTCAAAGTGCAGCTGCTCGAGGGCCCCCACATACTTCACCCTGAACTCAGTGCATGCGTCTGATGGCACGTTCCCTACAACCACACAACTCCATCAAACTAGTCCACGTAGAGAAGGGACACTTTAAATAAAGTCCTGTTTTCTACTCACCTGCACTCTTGGTGGAGTCGTTGTCGAGGCTGGCAACCGTGCTGGATCTGGAGAGTCCTCCCAAGCTGGAGTCAACCGACTAACATGAACAGAGACGTTTTAATGATTTAATTTCATTTGGGAGTGAGTGAGTGAATGCGTGAGTGCCTGAGTGAGTGAGTGAGTGAGTGAGTGAGTGAGTGAGTGAGTGAGTGAGTGAGTGAGTGAGTGAATGAGTGCCTGCGTGTACCTTGCTCTTAGTGCTGATCTCACTGCTTTGAGAGCTGCTGCTGCTGTGGCGCTTTTTGACTTTTCGGAACATCATTCATCACCATGACGACCGCCTTCTCATCCTGAGCAGCGGGTATAAAGGTATTCCAAACAACAGGTTTATACTTAATCTTTTTCAGAGGGTTACGTCAGTGACCATCACTGCCCTCTGTATGCGAAGCATATGGTGTCTCCTCCTGTAAGGAAGGCTACTTCGTTTAGTCAGTCGAAACCATTTCTTATAAATGTCCCTTTCTGAAAAGAAAACACATTTCGACACTTCCCAAATATACTCGAAGCTTTGCAAAAGTTTTAGAAATATGAAAGTATCGGACATAAAATGGATTGGCCCATCGGTGGGCTGTAATAAATAAATAATCAAAACTAAACTGGTTGCTAGGATAAACACACCGTAACGTGATCTCATTCACTTCAAGAAACTCCGACTCCTATGAGGGAGTTGCCCGTACGAGCGATGCGCATGCAGGCAGGACGTACCGGGGAACGACGGGCTGAGTTCGGGGGTTTCGGCTCGTGGGTTCGGCTGCTTTCTGTTTCTGAGTCGCGTTGCGCCCCAGTGTGTTCTGCGCCCGCCGCATCCGCGCGCCGTTGCCGCAGCCGCCGCCCAACTTCTCTTAAAGAAGCCGCACCGAGGGACGCAAGACGGGGGACACACTGTATTCAACAAGGCTCCCATGACAGAGACAACATTGACCTATTATCTTATTGTAAAGGCCTATGCGAATCATACTATTTAATTTGAATGCATCATTCTCACTGCAACAACACATAATGCATCGTCCGGGAACCATGAACCACGGAAATTGATTCTTGTCGGATGTATTTTGGTTCCCACCGGAAGTGTCTATGTCTAGGGCCCGCCCCGCCCAACTCCTTCATTCATCAACAAATGCACACATGAACAGTGTATTTGAAACAGATTTTACAATATACTGAACATGATTTAGCCTATTTCTTTTATTTATAAATATATTTGCTGAAGCAGCGATGGCAGCGAAACGTAAAGTGGAGGCGACTGTTCCCGCGGAGGAGAGCGACCAGCTCCTCATCCGACCCCTGTGGGTTCCCATCTCTCGTGCTACATCCATATGATAAATATTCTTTATATATATTAGCCACGTGTTTGATCTGTTCATGTGTTGAAACTGTTATATCTCGCAGGGGCGCTGGACAGGAGGTCGGCCGGTCATGCATCATCCTGGAATTCAAAGGCAGAAAAATAATGGTAATAACGTGGTATGCTTAAGCCTTTACATTATATATTATGCGAATGGCTTGTGTCTTTTGGATTATACATGGTTATAACTGTGCACTGCAACAGCAACACTGTTCCTCTACACGTATATTTAATATGACATGACACGTTTTAGATTTTTTTTTTTTATTGACAGTATTATTTATATTGCTAATATGTCATACCTGTTATTCCATGTCTACCGTGGAGTGCAGCTGGACTGTGGCATCCACCCAGGCCTAGAGGGGATGGATGCCCTGCCCTACATCGACCTCATAGACCCGGCGGAGATAGACCTGCTGCTCATCAGCCAGTGAGTTCACACTGAAGAGGAGGACTGCACCTTCTTCAGTCAAATACATAATCCAGGATTTATTAGATTGCAATGCAATCACCCTATTTTTCCTGTGAAGATATCCCTCTTTTCTATATTTATATAGATTCAACTCACCTTTATGGTAAATCAATAGGCAATAATATTAAAGATAAGTGAGTAGAAGTTTCAGTGGAGGCTTAATGGATGCGATATGCGTGAAATATCTACAATAAATTATGTAATCCATAAACATAAATGAGACAAATTAAGGGTGACTTTAATTTGTTAGCTCATACTTAATAAGAGCTAGAATCCCCGCTCTCTGCCCTCCCCCTGGTGTATCTGTGGGTAACTATATAACCAGTGTAACCATTTATAACCAGTACCAGGTGGAACCATTAACCTGGACTTCTACCTTCCTCTTTTAGCTTCCACCTGGACCACTGTGGAGCTCTGCCCTGGTTCCTTCAGAAGACCAGTTTCAAAGGCCGGACCTTCATGACCCACGCCACCAAGGCCATCTACCGCTGGCTCCTGTCTGACTACGTCAAAGTCAGGTTAGAAACACGCGCTGTTTGAATCAGGACAAAGGAAAAGTTCTTACACGATACCCGGCAATGGCAGTGTTGTGGAGCGTAGAAGCACAGGGACGCGACAGTAAGAGTGTACAATCTTATCACAGTAGGAGTTTAGCGGTTTAGCATCTTCGACTCTCAATGGAAAGTTTCCCGGTCCGATGCCCAATGCCTTCTGGTTTACAAGATGCTTAACCCCCAAACTACTGATGATAAATCACTGTGTATCTCTTTGGTCTGCAGAATGATTTATTGTAAATGGTAGCATTGTACGTGTAATGTTCTGAATGCAATAATGATGGGACTGCTTGATGGCAGCAACATCTCTGCGGACGACATGCTGTACACGGAGACGGACCTGGAGGACAGCATGGAGAAGATCGAGACCATCAACTTCCACGAGGTCAAGGAAGTGGCGGGGATCAAGTTCTGGTGCTACCACGCGGGGCACGTCCTGGGGGCCGCCATGTTCATGATCGAGATCGCCGGTGTCAAGGTCGGGGGATCACTCATTTAGTAGCTTCCTTTTATCTCTTTGTATTTGTTTGGTCGGTAGATTGGTAATGTGTTTATTGGGATATGTTGGGTTTGTTTATTAGGGCCCAGTGGAACTGTGTCTCTTGAGTATTACTTCAGCTGACCTGGTGCTGTTTTCTGTGTTCCCTCTCAGCTGCTGTACACTGGAGACTTCTCACGCCAAGAGGACAGACATCTGATGGCGGCAGAGATCCCCAGCGTCAAACCAGACATTTTAATCATAGTACGTTCTGTGGTGACATCACACAATATGAACCCACTGTTTTGTAATGTGGCCGTGCAGTGCTCATGCTGAGATTGTGTCCCTAGGAGTCCACCTATGGCACACACATCCATGAGAAGAGGGAGGAACGGGAGGCCCGGTTCTGTAACACCGTCCATGACATCGTCAACAGGGAAGGCCGCTGTCTGATCCCCGTGTTCGCCTTGGGCCGAGCCCAGGAGCTGCTGCTCATCCTTGGTGAGAAACATGCATTGCAAGTCCTGCTTTCTGGAGGTTCTTTGATGACCGCATTGGATGAGTCCTTTTTTAACTCTGAGCTAATGTCTCCGCCATGTGATTGTTGAGGTTGTGATAGTTCCTCTTTCTACCATGTGATGGTTGAGGTTGTGATGGTTCCTCTCCTCCCCATGTGATGGTTGAGGTTGTGATAGTTCCTCTTTCTACCATGTGATGGTTGAGGTTGTGATTGTTCCTCTCTCCACCATGTGATGGTTTAGGTTGTGATGGTTGAGGCTCTGTATGACGGTTCCTCTCCTCACCACGTCATGCTTAGGTTAAGGTTGGGATGTTTCCCTTTCCTCCAGACGAGTACTGGCAGAACCACCCTGAGCTCCACGACATCCCCATCTACTACGCCTCCTCGCTGGCCAAGAAGTGCATGGCGGTGTACCAGACGTACGTCAACGCCATGAACGACAAGATCCGCAAGGCCATCAACATCAACAACCCCTTCGTCTTCAAGCACATCAGCAACCTCAAGGTAAGGATCATACGGCAGAATGCATCATGAGACTTTTTGGTGGAAGCACTATGTATAAGGCAGCCTACCATTTTCTAATTATGTATCCCATGTTGAGGACAGGATTCCGAATGGTTAATCAGTCAGATAGGACCAGAAGTTTACTTCACAAGGTAGAAACCATATACTCAAAGCGCTGCGGAAGAAAATTTAAATCTCAGATGATTAAGTTAATAAAAAATAATACAATATTAGAGATGAAAGTAAGTCCTTTCTAATCCTCTTTGGTTATTTTGGTATTAATAGAATGAACCCATCTGGGCTGCTAACCCTAACTCTGACCCCTGACCTCTGACATTGGAATCACCGGGACTGCACGTCGTGGTTCATTCCTTAGATCATTTGTAATGATCCAACCCGTTTGATAGATGATCTCTGGGTTGAGAGCATTGTATTCAGTGCCGCAACTCTGTCCTCAGAGTATGGATCACTTTGATGACATCGGGCCCAGTGTTGTCATGGCGTCCCCGGGCATGATGCAGAGCGGCCTGTCCCGGGAGCTGTTCGAGAGCTGGTGCACCGACAAGAGGAACGGCGTCATCATCGCCGGCTACTGTGTGGAGGGAACCCTGGCCAAGGTGCTGACCCTAACCCTGACCCCTGACCCTAAGACTGTCCAAGGTCCTGTCACGCCCGCACCCTGACCCTAACCCTGACCCTGGCCCTTGCCCTAGCTCTAGGCCTAATCCTGGCCACGGTGCTTGAGCCCCCGAACCATAACCCTGACCCTAGCAGTGGGTCAATGCACCTGAATCTCGTCCCAAAGCCACTGTCAGCTTGTGGTTTAGCTAGCTTGTTATGGCAGTGGCTTTTGGTCTTCACAGATTGTTTCAAATCTGTTTCAGGTGAATAGCTGTCAGGTGATGTAATAACATGGGTAATTTAAACACCATAAAAAGGTTCTGCTGAGACAGCAACCTCACCGAGATGTCGGTGTTGCTCCGGTTTCTTTATGTTAGCTATGCGCTTAAATAAAAACATAAGAATTAGTACAACGTAAAGCTGGAACCCCCCCGCTGACCATCAGTGTGTCCCTGCAGCACATCATGTCTGAGCCCGAGGAGATCACCACCATGTCGGGCCAGAAGCTGCAGCTCAAGATGTCTGTGGACTACATCTCTTTCTCGGCCCACACTGACTACCAGCAGACCAGCGAGTTCATCCGGGCACTCAAACCGCCCCACGTGGTAGGAGCCTTCGTTAGAGCCGGTCCAGTCCAGAACACGGATCTGAATTGAGCATTTCCATTTGTACGCAATGTTGTCTCCAAAAGTTGTAGAAAAGATACGACTGTAGAATATAATACTCAATCCTGTATCTAAAGAAGGTGTAGTACTCAATCCTGTATCGTAAGAAGGTGTAATGCTACATCCTGTATTTTAATAAGGAGTAGTACTCCATCCTGTATCATGAGAAGGTGTAATACTACATCCTGTATTTTAATAAGGTGTAGTACTCCATCCTGTATCGTAAGAAGGTGTAATACTACATCCTGTATTTTAATAAGGTGTAGTACTCCATCCTGTATCGTAAGAAGGTGTAACAGTACTTCCTGTCTCCTGGCTGCTCAGATCCTGGTCCACGGGGAGCAGAACGAGATGGCCCGTCTGAAGGCGGCTCTGATCCGGGAGTACGAGGACAACGACCAGGTCCACATCGAGGTCCACAACCCTCGCAACACCGAGGCCGTCACCCTCAACTTCAGGGGGGAGAAGCTGGCCAAGGTGACCTTTGGCCTTTGGTAGCTCCTAACTTCCTCTATACTGCAGTGTCTGCAGCACCAACAATCGCTTTGTTGTATACTCCTTCCCCGTATACAACCAAGATAGCTTGGATAAGAATCACTTCACATTTCAATTAGAATTAGAAGTTATTCAAATTCAGCTATTGAGTAGTGTGTATACTCAATAACTGTATGGTTATTGAGTATACACACCAACGCACCATTGTATTAAAAAAGGGTCTTATAAGGGTGAACCTAATGCGTTCCGACGAGGTCTGAGCTCCACAGGGGGAGAGGTTCTGATCCTGGTTCCCTCCACAGGTCATGGGCTCCCTGGCGGATAAGAAGTGTGTGCAGGGCCAGCGGGTCTCCGGCATACTGGTGAAGAAGAACTTCAACTACCACATCCTCACCCCCTCAGACCTGTCCAGTGGGTGACTTTCACTTCCTCATCCCCACACCTTCTCCTGCCTCCACAAAGTAGAGCACCTGGAGCGGGTTCCATAGCGCTCACAGGTCAATCAAACACTAGCACACGAGTACGCTGCGTAGGAACACGTTTAAAACCAAGAAGAAAGATCTGCCGTAGTTTTACACTTTTTAGGTTGAAGTTTTGAATCGTAGGATTTGAGCGTTTCTGCTTGTTTGTGTGTTGCAGCGTACACGGAGCTGGCCATGAGCACGGTGAAGCAGACCCAGGCCATCCCCTTCACGGGCCCCTACTCTCTGTTGGTCTGCCATCTGAGGAACCTCACTGGTGGGAGAGGAGCCTACCCTGCTATAAATAGTTAGATATTATGTATGTTATATGGTATGTCTTCATGTCCCCTTGGATAATGTTTCTTTTGTCCTCATATTTCCTTTCTAACCTATATTTTGAAGGAGATGTGGAGGAGCTGGACGGGACGGAGAAGAACACCCTGAAGATCTTTAAGAGCATCACCCTGGTGCACGAGGCCGGCATGGTGACGCTGGAGGTCAGGAGCAACAAAGGGGGGGGGGAGCGCTTTATTTCTGCTGTGCTTCGTGCTGCTGCCTCATGTCGTTCTGTATCTCATGTATCGCGCTGTATTTAACCGTGGGTTTTGTCCCACCACTACCACGTCACTTCACAACCTGAGACTAAACTATGGGGTTCGACCCCAGAGCCCTTGCCTGTGGGCTGGGAGTCTAACCGCCAACCAGCACCGTACCACGTCCCTCTGCCTGCTGTGGATGAGGATAATGTCTGCCTCTGGCTCTGAGCTAAACGTGTGTTCTTCTCCCTCCAGTGGATCGCCAACCCTCTGAACGACATGTACGCTGACGCGGTGACCACCGTGGTGCTGGAGGTGCAGTCCAACCCCAAGGCCCAGAGAGGTGGGTTCAGCCTGATGCAGCGTGTGGAGCTCAGCTGGTAGCAGTTGATCATCATTAATAGCTTAACATCAACTGACTAAAGTGAAACTAGTCTTATATTGATACTAAGTGTCCCGGGTGTAGTTCCTTCCTGTGTGTAGCTCCTTCCTGTGTGTATTGCCCTCCTGTGTGTAGATCCTTCATGTGTATAGTTCCTTCCTGTGTGTAGTTCCTTCCTGTGTGTAGCTCCTTCCTGTGTGTATTGCCTTCCTGTGTGTAGCTCCTTCCTGTGTGTAGCTCCTTCCTGTGTGTATTTCCTTCCTGTGCGTAGATCCTTCATGTGTGTAGTTCCTTCCTGTTTGTATTGCCTTCCTGTGCGTAGATCCTTCATGTGTGTAGTTCCTTCCTGTGTGCGCTCATATTTGGTGTTGGGTGGGTTCCAGTGATGGAGTCTCAGTGTGTCATCGTGGACATGGAGGTGTACCAGGCCCGGCTGGAGGTCATGTTGCAGTGAGTCTTCTGGCTGCTCCACTTCTATCCACACGGACACACTGAAGCATTAATCCTAACTATGATATATATCGTGTCAGTGACAGCTGTGTGGACTGTGAAACCCACAGAGACATGTTCGGGGAGGACTGTGTGGAGTTCAGAGACAGCAGCAGCATGGCCGTGACGGTGGACGGGAAGACGGTGCTGATCTGCCTGGAGACCAGAGTGAGTCGTCAGGAACACCCTCACACACTCACACACGTTTACGCTCAGCTGTGTTTTACTAACGCTCCTCTACACCCCCAGACGGCGAGCTACGAGGACGAGGCCGAGGCCGAGGCCACGGAGGACGAGTCCCTGAGGGAGATGGTGGAGCTGGCTGTGCAGCGGCTCTACGACGCGCTGAACCCCGTCATCTGAGGGGTCCCCCAGAAACACCAGCTACACCGGGGCTCAGACCAGCAGTCCTGGAAAGGAGACGCTGGCTCCGTAAGTAACAACCTTCTGCTGCGTCCACCTGAGGCCTCTACAGGATTTATTATGGACTACTTGTAGAGCAGAGGGCATTGTGGGTAATTTGGTAGAATGTTATTATTTCTTTCAGAGCAGTGAATATGGGGGGCTTGAATGCGTCTCCACAGGGAACATCAGCAGAATACGACAAACGGACTTGAATAGTCCCAGCGTCCGTCTTAAATCACAACGGCTGTGCTCTTTAATTGGATCGAATTTATTAACCAATAATTATCAGCCTCTGTGAATCTACTAATGATGGTAGTAAAGCTAATTGGTAGTGAACATTGATTTTTGATCTTATTGTATTCAATATGTTGTGTTGAGCACTTTAGTTTGCGTTTTGCATTAATTTTCTTGTCAGGTAACATCTCCAAATGTAGCTTAGCTTCCAATTCTCGTTTGTTTAAAGGTTGGGTATGGAATTCTCTTTTTTGGCCATTTTTGCAAAATTACTTGAAATCCTTATCATAACCCACTTACAGCCACTGAGTTTGAAGTACTGACATGAAAATGAAACAAGTCAATCATCTGTGGAACGGGCAGGGCTCGAAAAACTCCAGCCAATGATTTCCAGACCCACAGAGTGGCATTGGACAGTAAGTAGGACCATTTGAGTTTCCAAAATCTGCTGGTGTTTCGCAAATCCCATACCCAACCTTTAATATGTCTGTATGTTGTTTGTTTTTGAGATTTTAATGCATGGCGTAACTCCACTAATGTTTGTGATTTGTTTAATTTATTTTAATTGTATGTGGAAAGCATAACCTTCTAAGCTAATCATGAAGGAAAATAATCCCTGTTCCTTCATGAATAATATATTAACGTTTGTTACAATCGACAAAACAGTACTGTCTAATATTGTGTGTCACATCTTTGACACTGGCCTAGTTTTTACAATACAAGACAAGTTGAGTTTTGTTTTTACTTGTCAGGCAATGTTTATTGCAGCTCCTTGGAGTTTTCACTGTTTTGTTGTGTGCTTAAAGTTATTTTTAAAAATATTGTCAAAATGTATGCACTAAATACACTTCAACTAGAATAAATGTCTGGTATTAAACTAAAAACTTGTTGATTGTAATAGTTCATCAGTTCTCGAGCTAAGAAAACTAATCTAATTTGAAACTTAGTGATGTCATGTAACCTGTTATTATTGAGCGTTGATTACTGTCTCAGTGGTGCACTGTTAGATAACTCTCGGAGACACGGGTTGAATTCCTGCCGATGTTTGTTGCATAAAGGGTCTTGAAACTTTTTTGTACCTTTTTGTTTGAAATTTACTTGACTTGCCTTTAAGTAATCCTGAAGTCCCCCTTTTTTAAAAAACAATAAAATGAATTTATGAAAATGTCACTTTCCCGGTTCTAACAATTTTCATCGCTCATGAGGTGAACTTGAATGCACCATGAAGCCCTTGTCACTCAAAATTGCCCTACCGTTCAAAACAATGTAGATTGGTCACTTTTCTAAGTGCAGAAGGGTCATTTGAGTGAGTCTCACGGTCCATGTGAGATTAAGCAGCTCTGTACCAACTATCCTATAGCTCTATAAATCACTGTCATCACTACAATACAGGAAGAAATGTGAACAACCATCTTTGTAAAGGTCAGTGCTAATCACCAGCATATGATTTTTATTTGAATGTGCTGACAGGAGACCTGAAGGCATATTGCACAAATGAACATAAGAATGTGATCAAAGTCTTCAGAACAAATCATTCCATTAATAGATGAATAAAGCATATAAATTATTTGGCCAAATCAAATAAACCTACTGCCTATCCCTTGTCACACTTCCCCAAAAAGCTTTAAAACGTTTTAAAACCTCCGTTATATTTCCCCATAGAGATAAATGACTGGATTACAATATGCCTGATGCGATGACTTTATAAAAGCCAAAGGGATAGGAACTGTTGGCCAATGCACAGAACACTGTCCCAGTGAGTAAAACCATCAATGCTTTGAGTGGATGTGCGGAATCTATTTACTTCATAAATACCCAACATGTGGATCTGTAGGGTCTCGGATTGGGCTGATGCATCCTCAAATACCCAGTAGCACCATTTAACATAAATGCACTCACCCTCGAACACAACGCAAACACAAAATAGCAAACGTTGTCTTGCTGTGTTGGACAATGTATATAAGTGACAGTTGACAGAGATGTAAAGGCCAACTCTGAATGTCACTAAATTTAGAATACCCCGTGTAGTCTATACAATAGACCCAGTGAACTCCCATCTCATCTAATGTCATTAGTTCCCTTTCTTCAAACTGAACACAATGGAAACCGCAATCACGACCAGGACCCCCACCGCCATCTCGAGGATCTTGTCCAACTTCCACTGGTGTATATCCGACTCCTTCTTCCGCATCATCTCCTCTTTGCGCACCTGCACCTCCCTCTGTTTCTGCAGCTGCCCCCCGTAGTGCGACTTGATAAACTTGTCGAAGTCGAATATCTTCTGGTTCTCCGTCCCCAGCACGGAGGTACGGGACGTGGGTTGCGGTTTGGTGGAGCTCCTCGTCTCCTTGGCCGAAGGTCTGGAGGAGCCCACCAGGTCTGAGTGGCTCAGGATGCCTCGGTCGTACTTCTTTTTCAGCCCCTGGTTCCCCAGCACGTTATAGGCCTCGCTGATGTCCGAGAAGAGGCGCGTCGCCTCCTCGCTGCCCGCGTTCTTGTCCGGGTGGAACTTGAAGGACTGCTTGTAGTAGGCGGTCTTGATCTGGGAGTGTGTGGCGCCGGGAGACACCTCCAGCACCTCGTAGTAGCCCGTCTTGGTTTTGTACAGAGGTGTACTGTTGTTACCGCTGTAGGCCCTGACGAGATGGACTTCAGGTCCCCAAAGGTCCCCCAGAACACCCCGATTCTCCGCGCGTCATTCTGTCGACCCATGACCTTTTCGAAGGTTTAGATTTAGTCCAACATCTGAGCCGAGAGCTTCTCAGGAACCTTTCTGCTGTTGCATAACCCGCCGGCTGACCTGCAGCGGTCACCTCCTCGGGAGGCGGACCGCTGTCTGAGGGACCATCTCCCCTCCAACAAGCTCTCGATGAAGACCAGACGGAGAGCGCGTCTCTGCAGGGACAACCGTCCGCGATCAGGAGAGAACCGCTACATGTTTGGTGTGAAAGGTGTACGGCTCTCCTCCCGATGTAAGACCTCACCAGGGCCATGTTGATTACGTGGGCCGGGCCGCACTGTTTACTTCCGGTTAGCACCCATCCTCAGGTCCGCCTCAGCGCCCCCTGCTGGTCAAATCCTACTCACAAAAACACTAGAACAATATAAAGCACTAGTGCGTAAAAGCCGGAAGTGTCTATCTCTGTCTCTCCTCCGGCCGGGATCTAAAATGTCCAAAACAAAAACTATAGTTTGGCCTAAATTAGTTTTATTTGGTGACTCTATCACCCAGGTTGGTTCATTTATTTAATATTTATTTAGCGATTGAAATTAACGCCACGCCAGAGTCGTATGAAGTCGTATCCATGCCTTCAAGTTAAATCTTGAGATGATAGGATGATAGATGATAGACAATGGATGATGGTTGATAGGAGCTGTTCTGATAGTATGTGATGAATGAAAGGAGGTCCAGTAGGTTTCTGTTCACCTCAGTGACTTTGTGATCTACTTCTTGTAGGTTTCTTTTCAACCTAATGGCTGGGGTTCCGAAATGGCGAACAAACTTGCTCGGTAAGCTGTTCATAGTTCGTTTTTATTGAGTGTGCAACTCACAAACATGTGCATTCAGCACTATACATTCATACGTGGAAACAACCCTTTAATATGGAAAACTCTGGCCCTATTAGAAAGTGT
>OLKM01000202.1:182500-211899 GCA_900291075.1 Melanogrammus aeglefinus
GATTCTCACTATACCAACACAGTGATACCAGAATGCTGAGTGGGATCCAGAAGACGAGAGAGAAGACGACCACGGAGCCACACTTTGATGTTGATCAGCCAGGAACTTCCCTGAGGAAACACACTCATACAATAAGACCATGGAAGTAACCAGGGGACATGAAAAACCGGGTCTCCAAACACGTTTGTTACCCGTTATGTCAAATTATTGCCGATAAATACTGAAATGAAATTTCATAACGGCTTTTTTTTTTTAAAAGGAGAATGCAGTCAACTTACCGAATGTGTTTATGTCAAGCTTGTCGATGAAATCCCAAAGCCTCTCGATCGCATCCTGCACTGACTTTATGCACTTTCCCTGTGAGATCACACAGAAATCACAACAAAATGACCACCGCACACAGACGCGAACCCCTGTCCCAGGCTCAGGGACTCCAGCCAGCTGGGTATCGACGGGTACGCAAGTCTATGCGCCGATCCGATACCATCACCTGACTAGCTCATTTACGACACAGGCAAAGAACATCACAACCAGGTGTTATGCTGCGTTCGTTCATGGACAGATGTGGAAAGTCGGAATTGGAAACACGTCATCTCCGACCTACGCTCGTTCAAGCTACCAAGACGTTGAAAAACATGGATGCTTAACTACAGAATCACCGTACCTACGCTCGTTCAAGCTACCAAGTCGGAAAAACATGGATGCTTAACTACAAGAATACACACGTATTTATTATAATTATAGCTTATAAATCAAAATGATCTACTTCTGCAAAAATGATGTTGTCGACAGTCAAGTGCACTGATTAAGCATTGCTTTCATTCTAAGAGAACCCTTCAATAAGAACAAGTGCTATAAGTAGTTACAATGCTAGATGCTCTATCGGTATATACACTGGGTATCGGCCGAGTTCAGGAATCGATGGTATAGAACATGTGTACTTAAAAGCCAGGGTGTTCAGCTGACTCACACTCCCGTCACAGTAGCCCACAGTGCAGGGCTTGCCCTTGCGCAGGTAGAGGAAGTTGTCGTCCGCCTCCTTAAACGGAGAGCAGGTTCCGTCTTTCCCCCGGCAGCACACTTTACACGAGTTCTCAGTTTCTGGGGGGGGGGGGGGTGGGGGGTGGGGGAGATGTTGGCAAACAGTACATTTTACTAAACACCTTCTGAACAGCAACGCTTCCGCACACATCACACGTTCATGTCTTAATCTGGGTTCTGAACCAATCACACATTTGTGTCTTCATGTGGGTTCTGAACCCATCACATGTTCATGTCTTCATCTTGAGTGCGGTATTCCACATTCAGTTCCCCCCACCCAGCCAGCGTTCAGAACAAAGCTGAAGACATGAACCTGAAGCCTTCATTTCGAGATGAAGAAATGTTCATGTCTACATCTTTGTTCTGAACTCTTGCTGGGGGCTGCTATTTGAATGGCTAGTTTAGGCACTTATTGTATGTTGTACGTCCTGACACTTAAAAACAGTACTTAGCCTGCTGAGACTTAAAGGGGAGAGATCATGCCACCAGGTGGCTAATCCTACTCCCACCTGCCTGGTGGCATGACCTCTCTGCTTTAACGGAGCTCTGCCCTGTCTTACCGTTGCCTGGTGGCATGATACCACCCCTTTAACTGAGCTCTGCCCGTTCTTACCGTTGCAGGCGCAGGACTGCCGGTTCTGCTCCGCCTCGCAGAAGGGGTTGCACTCCCCGGAGAGGCACTTGCCCATGTCCACGCACTGGGTGTTGTCAAGGGCATTCTCTGGGGGCGGGCACTCGCTGCTTTCACCTGAAAACACCCAGGTGACGGGTCACATGGTCAGGGGGAGGCTCAAGATTGGACACGGCCTCAAGGAAGCTGATGTTCAACGACGAAACTCACAAAGTCCCACACTGGGTCGGCCTGAGTCTCAGCCCAAAATGCTTTTTTTTCCTCACACTTCAGTCAACTCAAATCGAAAAACAAAAAGATAAACCTGAAATCATTCTGTTCAATGTGAAATACATATTGGCTACAGCTCTGTAAAAAAAATAGACCCTAATCGATTAAACTAAATAAAATATTTAACCTAAAAGAAAATTCAATAAACCCCCATTTATTTTTTTCCTGCCGTTTTATTTAATTTACTTAAATAATGCATGCCTGTTGCATTGCTTATCCATGGGTTTACACCCCTACCGCCAGCAGGGGGCACTCACCTGTGCAGCTGGACAAGCCCTTACAGGTGGCGCTGATGGGCTCCTGGCAGCGCTTCCCCGCCTGCTCAAACACGCAGGCCTTACAGCACGGGCTGTTCCTGTCACTGTGGGGAGGAGGAGAACACAGGATTCAGCAGCCCGCTCAGCACGGAGCTTCAAAGGTTAGGAAAACGTTTGCTTGAAAAGATCTGGGCCGGGCTCACTATAAAATAAATATGCTATAAAATGCTGCACAACACAAAGAACCATTGTGTGGTTCCACACACAGGCTCCACAGCTGGAGGGTTCACACACGCGTGTGTCTGTCTGTCTGTCATTTCTTGAACAAAACTCCTAACAGACACAAGCCTCATAATCCCTGGAGTTTCCAAGAGGTGTCTGAGCAGGTCTCTGACTGGCCGTACCTGCACTGCGCCTGGGGTTTGAACTTGCACTCGGCCGTGCAGCAGGGGTCGTCGTTGAGGCGCAGCAGCCCCGGGTCGCAGTCCTCCCCTTCCTCCACACGCGAGTTCCCGCATACCTTGCTATTGCGCTCCTTGAAGCACTCATGAGCCTTAAAGCTCAGAGTCTTCCCGATGGAGGTCTTGCTGCAGCTGGAGAAGTGCTTTGGACGGCAGAGGAAGATTGGTGGGTTTAAACCCGTCGGTAACGATTTGTGCTTAAACATTTTCAAATGCACAAAGGGAAAGATGGCCGTGTTCCTTCATTTCTAAAGAGTAATGTCCATTTGAGGCATAATTGAAGGGTATCTGCATTTCACAGCTACAGTACATCTAACCCCCTCCTGTGTATCCACCTGTGCACTGCTGTTGATGCTATCTGATGTTCTCCATCGGTTTGTACCTTGTTGTTGATCTGGTCCCCGCTGACAGCGATGGGGTACATGATGAACTTCCCCCCATGGTCGTCCATGGGGGCGCAGTCGGGCAGGTTGTCAGGGTCATGCTCCGCGCCAAAGTTATGCCCCAGCTCGTGGGTGGTGACCAGGTCCGCCTCCTAGGGGGGGGGGGGGGGCACACACACAGACACGCACACGGGGGTATTATAGCATATCATCTGACAGTGTTATGAACTCCATCCGGAAATGGGTCAGAGGTTAAAGTGATCCATTCATGTCATCCAGACTCCTTGTCTGGCATAGCGATAGCGTTAACAATGGGACCTCTTCTTGATCCGCACCACAGAGCATTTCCTTGAACACTCGAGAAGAGACGAGTCTGCTGCCTCCACCAGGAGACAGGTTGCCTGGTGTTGCATCATCCTGCTGAACTCACTGGTCCGGCTCCACTGGCTCTGACTGTTGGCTGGGATCAGTGTCTTCATCACAGAGCTTCCCGCTAGAAGGTGCGTCTTTGGCTGCAGACACGATGAAGTCCTCGACACAGCAATGCACATCCTTACTGTAGTCTATTTACCTGGCTCAGAGACTACTCTGAGACATGTCCTTTTTCAATGTCCTCTTTTGTTTTGCAATAGAATATCGTCAATCTAAAATCCCCACGGAGCACTTCTGTCTAAACCTTCATAGACCCTTTGTAGTAAGGCCCATATAGTTAAAAAGGAACCAATGAATAATAACGAATTAAGCTGAACTCTAGCCATACTCTGCGTGAACGGCGATCTGTCTCAGAAACAAGAACGAACAGTTTTCTTGTTTTTCTGTAGACCTATATTCCAACTTAAGAGTTAACGTCTGGCTCCAAACCGCAACCAGGGCTAATGGCACCGGCACACTTAGACATAGACCATCTCTGAGATGAGCCATCTCTCAGAGAAGGTGGCGCGGAGCACCTTCTCTGAGAGATGGACCTTCTCTGAGAGATGGACCTTCTCTTAGAGTTCCCATCTCAGTGCGGCTCAACTCGGTAATGGACTCTGTATGGCCAAAATTGGCTTTATTGGAATCTAACAGACCTTGGTCAGGATGGTTTTCCCAAAGTTCATGGTGCTGGTCAGCCCGGTATTGAGGTAGCTGGGCTTCCGGGCCGAGGTTGAGGGGTAATACGCTGCGTACAAAACATACAGGGAAGAGGAACTAATTATTACATTCTAACCGCTGAAATAATGAACCACAAACACGACGTCCAGAGCAGTGAATCGTGCCGAACGGCCCTGAAGCTCATGACCTCTACAGGTTAGAGCCAGGGGTGCTTATGTCATCATCAGAGCCTATTGCTCATCGTATGCAGACAGCACAGTCCAGCGGGGGGGCCTTACCTCGAGGGCAGAGGCCCCCCAGTGCCTGAGCCTTGGACGGGGCCACGTAGGCCAGCCCCAGGGTGCCCTCGTCAAAGTCCTGGTATGTGAAGAGGTGGGCCAGGCACACGGTGGACGCGTTGTCCGCGATGTCCGAGCTGAATTGCTGGAGAAGACCACACGGACACAGTTTAAAAGCCCCAAACCATCTACAGCACAGATGGCACATCATGAAGACACTGGTTGACGTCTGATCGTCATTTTTTATGAAAGCTTCAAATTAACTTGCAAACCGTCTCACGTGCTTCATTTAAAAAGAGCGCCATTCAAGTCACTTTTCTATAAGTTCATCATTTGCCATCACAAAGCTCAGATTTATACCACCCTAAGATGTTGAGACCATTTGAGATCTTCTCTGAACCTGGATTAACCCTGCCCTGTCCGTCTCCCTGTCCATCCCATCATGGCAGCAGTGATGGGAGCCCTCATGCCTCGTGGGCCCTCACCTCCAACAGCTTCTTGACGTCCCACACGTCCTTGCCCTCCTGCGGCGAGCCCTTCATGTTGTAGTGTGCCCTGGTCCTCCCCTTATGGTCCTTTATGGTGGTGGGCTCCTTGTTGATGATGATCTGAGGACGTCACAACGCATTGACTGACAGGCAGGCAGTGGGACATCCTGTTGGAGTCGACTCCTAGTGACTCACCTCAAAAACTCACCTGGTCAGAGTTCACCTCGACTCTGCATAGCCTCCCAGCCCCTTCCGGCCACCATTGTATGTTGTATGTCCTGGCACTTAAGGTGAGCACTTATTTATCGTACTTAATTGTGTGGCATCTGCAGTAGCTGATATCAATGCTGTACACAGGGAATGGGTTAGCCTAGCGCTTGTTAGTACTTGCACTTGGTTCTATGAACATCTTTACTGTACTGACAGCGATGTATTGTTTCACTTCTTATGACAAATGTACTTATTGTAAGTCGCTTTGGATAAAAGCGTCTGCTAAATGCCCTAAATGTAAATGCAGTGAGGTCCTTTCATGATGAGACCATCAAAGAGTGGTTTAATGTATTCTGTTATTGATTTATGATCGCTACGTCTGGCACAATGACTGAGATGTCAGTCATGATCACAGTGGGGTGGTTACAGAATTTTCTGCGTTTCAAATGCATTGCAAATGAATGACAGATACATGTATGATGTATAGAAAGTGCAGCAACATCGAGCACAATTTTAAAAGAATCGCTAATGGAAACATTAAGTTCCCCGCTATATTCAGCATCATGATATTTTTTCTAGATTTCTTCAGACACCCTCTTCTGTTTCATGCACTCATGCAGAGAGTGAAGATAATTCCCTCAAAGTTGGAATCACACTAAATGTTCTGATACTCATCATCAGTGCCAGAGGAAAGAACGGCACAGAGACGACTAAATTATTGCATATCTTTGGGTGACAGAGGCCCTGGTTCATAGCGTTCGCAAACAGGGCCCTCTATTGAATCCTGGAGCCTGTGGAACAAATTCAATTACCCCACGAGAGTCGCACACAAGAGCTCTCAGTGGCCGCTCAGACAACTGTGTTATCCATTTCAACAGAAAGGACCGTGTTATGCTAGCGCTGCCTCTTGGAAGGCCACCGCACATAAGGGGGGCTGAGAGAAGTGCTGAAAGGTCACACAAATGTAGCCCCGCGACAGGAGCGCTTTCTCCTGCACGTACGATACACAGAGTAAAGACCCTGAGCCACACACCTGCTGGATCTGAACCCCGTAGCCCTTAAACTCATCGTTCCAGGTGGTGTTCCGGTAGATGTCGTCCACTCGATCGATCAGCTCGATCTGGTTTGGAAGAATGGAATCGTAGTAATGTTTACACACGGCACACGTTTCTGTTACAAAGCTGTGTTACCCTTGGTTGACCATCTTGCAGATTCGTCTCATATGTCCGACTGAGCATTAGGTAGCATCTGTGAATGAAGGGGAGGAGAGAGCGCCCCACCAGGTCATCGAGCGTGATGCTCTCCTCCATGCGGCCCAGTACATGCTGTGTGTTGTCACGTGTGTGATGAGGGGATGGAGAGCGCTTCCTACCAGGTAGTTCAGCGTGATGCTCTCCTCCCTGCGCCCCATGTGCTGGAAGAAGCGGTAGTCGGCCACCAGCAGCAGAGGGCAGGTGTTCTTCTTGTGGTCGTGGGCCAGCCTCTTCTCTCGGTGCAGGAGCTCTGCAGGGGAGCAGCACACAGTCAGCGTGGGCCGGACAGGAGAGGGACACGGGGGACCGATCGGCCCCCATTTTAGGAGACAACAGACTGGAGAGATGGCGATCGCTTTGACCCGACCTCAGAGACGGCCCCCGTTTAGAACAAAACGTAAAGCAGTTTCGGATGATTTCACTCGGCACGGCCAAAATGCTAACGTGAAAACACCATAAGAGTCGGCTTTCATTGAGATGTACAAAGACATGCAGAGGTTAAACAATGAGGGCGTGTTCCTGTTGTGATCCGCCCTGGTTTTCACATTTAGCGACCTGGCTTATTTTTGTTTGCCTGGGAACAGATTGTGTTACTGCCGTCCTGTACTTCAGACCCTGCCTCCTAAAACACCTCTCATTGTCCTAAAATACAGATAGGAGCTACAGATCACTTTCACACTGAGAATGGCTCGTGCCCATTTCCGTAAAAGACCAATTCTTTCCTCTGAGTTGCACAACTGCAGCATAGCATGAATATTAAACCAGACTTCTATGCAATAAGGATGCAGAACACCTAAATGCATTCAAAACTGAAAAAAACTGAAGTTGAAATAAAGAAAATAGCCTCAAGCTAATTACAACCCACCCTTGGACCTACTGTCTCTGGAGAAGGTGGCCCTACGGTGTACCAGTGACAGCACAATCCCGTCCTAGCGTACGCGATCCTCCTTGCCTTTCGCTGCCCCCTCCATTAGAACCCTTAGCCTCATTCATTCTCCTCAAGGGCCTCGGAGTAGGACCACATAATGGTGCTTCAGGAACCAAGGACTACCATGGTTAACACACACACACACACACACACACACACACACACACACACACACACACACACACACACACACACACACACACACACACACACACACACACACACACACACAGAGAGACAGGGGGAGACAGACGTACCGTCCTCCGGCAGACCCCCAGGCCTGGCTGCGCCGGCGGGCAGCAGCTGCTGAGCCTCTGCGTGGAGGTAGCCGCACACCTTGGGCGAGGCGATGCGGCTGATGTTCATGATGTCCTCCGAGCGATAGACCAGCACGCGGCCATCTTGGGGAGAGTTAGTGAACCGCCACAGGGGCTGGGGAGGGAGAATAAGGGCGTGGTTCACCATGAGTCAAGAGCTGGGTTACACAACACAGAGAGGGACAAAGAAGAATAGCTGAATGTGGGAGAATGAAAAGTTTAAATGACGAGGAGGATAAACAGGCTTGGGAGGACAGGAGAAGCGAGGAAGGGCTGAGATAGTTAGGTTCCACCAAAGTTCTCTCCACTCTTGAGGTTTCAGTAGCCATGGGGCCCGAGACAGATTTCAGGTTCTTGGCCCCAATATAACTATTTTATTTTTTCCGCGGGTCACCTCGATCAACTAATCGATGACGGAGAGAGGAACCTTGAGCAAACGGCTCCACCATTTAGATGTTTCAGTGGTGACACACAGAGGACCTTTCAACCTATTTTTTACTGAATAGTGAAGGACCAAATAGTCACGAGAGCAGACTGGAGTTGAAACACAGACATGCAGAGATGAACCATACGTGAGACAGATCTCATA
The DNA here is from genome assembly GCA_900291075.1 of Melanogrammus aeglefinus. Taxonomy (NCBI): domain Eukaryota; kingdom Metazoa; phylum Chordata; class Actinopteri; order Gadiformes; family Gadidae; genus Melanogrammus; species Melanogrammus aeglefinus. The sequence continues at coordinate 190,702 of OLKM01000202.1, forward strand.
CATAGGCCTCGTATGGTTCAGAGTCAGGCCTAGTCGTCATCACCTGCCCAGGCTGGGGGGCGTCTAGTGAAAACGTTCAGTCATACGGTGTTCGTGGTGTTGAAAACGCCTTACTTCCACATTGTACTCCGCTTCGTCCGTCAGAATGTGGGCAGAGAACTCGTCCCCATCAATGTGTGCCTGCACACGTGAATTCTCCTCCCCTGAAAAGAGAATACATAATAATATGATGCCATTAAAAGAAATAGACAGCTGAGGGCTCAGTTGCTGCGACCCACCTACAACGTGTCCAGTGAAGTAGTTCTGGAGCTGGACGTCGTACTTCTCCTCCAGTCCTTTTTCATCAACAAACACGGCTTTAAAGTTCTCTGTGAACAGGTCCGTGTTTGTGGTCAAGTATAGCTTGAAATTCCTGACAATGGACAAATAAAATACAATAAAATTAAATATTGTACTTTAATAAATTAATGCTTGGACGAATGTAATGGAAATTAGTATGCGTTGTTAACACTTTTACGACAAACGCAATACAATAAACACTGGTAGTCACCGGTTATTACATTACCATATCAGCATAACATAAATATACCATATAAAGATATTTTTTTACTGAAGACATTGTAGTTCGAGTCAACAGATGATGTGAACCCAAACCAAAGACAGTATAGCAGACACAATGGCCTGTAAGCATTGCCACAATCAAAGGGGGTCGGGGGTCCCGTACCTCTGCAGGGCCTGGAACGTGACAAGCCGCTCCAAGTGGGACCTGGTTTGGGCGTCCCTCTTCCGGACAGAGTGCAGCTGTAGCCCCGACCAGGGGAGCACCTCAAAGTCCGACAGCATCGAGTTCAGGGCCTCTGGAAGAATATTACAATATTCCAGCCAATGTATAACGATGAAAGTGTCTGTTAAACATCAACATCACAGTAACGTTACTACCTAGTAATACGGTGGTTTTAACCCGCTGATACACTGAGTGAACGACTCGCTTACCAAGGAAGACTTATAGACAAAGAAGATAACACCCCACAATTATATACAGTTATGTTCCCGTTATGTCGCGTTAAGAGGCGTCGACCAGCTCCAGGGAGCAGGGCTAGGGAGCCGAGCTAAACTCACCTATCTCAGGCTCGTCCTCAGAGCTCTTCCCCGCAGGGGGAGACCGTTTAACCGCACAGTTGATCCAACAAGGAGCAACCAGTGCAAAGAACAGCAGATGCCTCATCATTGTAGAGGTTTAAACAAGGCTGTAGTTCTTATTCAAAGTTTGACATTTTAAACAGTTACTCTGAAACGACAACACGGGAAATGACGGCGAGCTGCGTCAACCCGGAAGTACAGCATTTAAAATGATCAGCTGATCTGCAGGTCATCGTGAACCTTCAGGTTCAGTCTTGATGGACGCATGGACAGAGGACATCTTCTCATTCAGTCATGAATGAGACAGAGAACATCTTCTCAATATGAAATGCTGCCATTGGAGTCCATTTTTCTGCTTATTTATTTTTTATTCATGGATTGTATGATCTTCCTGGTTTGTTGTAACCCTTTTTAGCGTGCACAACTAGGAAGCAGACAATAGTTAATCACAATTTAATGATTATATATAAATATATTATATACACAAATACATGTATATATTTATACCATATATAGGCAGGAGTAAATATTGTGATTCAATTAATAACCCAAAAATATACGCATTTAATAGTCAAAACGGGAACGTTGAAATAATGTTGCAAGGCAACACTTGCTGTATTTTCTTCAGTAAAAAAAGAAGTGGCTATGCTGTTTGCAGTTTTATTGTTTTTTGTCTATGCATGCAGTATTATACGTGTTGTCGTAAGCAGCACTCGGTGAAGGAACTTACTCCCATTTGATTTCTCATTGTGTACATGCCTTTATGTTGGCTGTGTTAATTTGAGTACCCAGCTTAAAATTCACTGATTTACCATCGACATTTTATTTTATAAGAGAAAGAAAGTCAAGGAGACAAAGTTGGGTTTATAAAATGTTTTATTCATGTTACATAGCTGATACATAGGGCATCAAACTGTTCCACAAGGCTTTTTGGGGACTACAATCGATGATTAGCAAAACACAATAGTGGTCCAAATCTCTTAACAATCACTGAACTAACCGACACCTCTTAATGTGTACAAACCGGCCCTGACAAGTTCCAAACGTAACCATTGGACTTCGTGTGCATTATAGCATTTTTTTTAAATTCCATTCCAGTGTCATATTTAAAATTGCATGCATGGCAGAACTGTTTTTCCCATTAATAGGTCCCTGTAATGACAACGCCCCCACCCTCCCACCAACTCGGGCATGCTGAAGTGAAACAGTTGCTTTAGAAGAGGACAAAATGTGAGTGTTCAACCGATTGGCACCATCTGGTGGTATAGTAAAAGTCAGAACATTTGAACGTTTAACTGGCTCTCCCTGGTCGTATGGAACTCCGGGATAAGCATCAAAATGAACTTTCAGCAGCAGTAGCCGTACCACAGAAATGTGAAGAGACAGACGCACTAAAACATAGAGGGTGGGGAGGGGGGGGGGAAACAACGACGAAATGGTCTTAATCTAACAGGTTTCAAATTCTATTGAAAAATTCAATTTTATTGAAAACGAAAATGAAATCTCCCAAGTTCAATGTTTTAAAAGTTTCTAGTTGTTAAAGGAGACGCCCCGTGGAGTGTTTGCCCTCTACTGCCCCCTGGGACTGATACCGAGTAAAGCTATTAAATCTACGGCAGTCACTGCCACATAGGGAGGGCCAGGGGGATAAAACCTAGCGCTGGACTGGAGGGCCGCTCCCGTCACTTTTAATCAAAGCTGTTCACTTTTGTTCAAATTTGAGAGCCCAATACTTTCTTCCGTGAACCCCTCCCTCCCACCCAACCCCAGATTTCCCCACACAGCTCATTTCAATAATGGGTTCAATGCAAGAATGTTTTTAAGTGGAGCAAGAAGGAATGAAGGATGTGTAAAAAGTTTCTTTTTTTTTGTTGCTTTTTGTTTTAGGAATGAACCCCGACTTGATGGGCGGTTGTTTTAGTTCTCGTTCTCGCCGGCCTCTACCGCCTCACCGCCCTCGCCCTCCTCAGCAGTGTTGTCGGACGTCCATAACTGTGGAGACAAGATTGGAGGTGAGCCATAGGAAATGAGAATCGTACGTCCACACCAAGAGGCAATGCAAAGACACCAATAGATGCATTCTCACCGGCTACCAAGTGCGTGGAGTGAACACCGCGGTTTACGCCGATTCTACCCACACGAACAAAGCTAATTCTACATGTTTTCTTGAGTTTAAATATTTGAACTTTGCTTGATGCCAAATCACTTGTGCGAGAATAGTTTCCGGTTTAGGATGCGAATATTCACATGGCTTTCGGTGTAAACGCACTGTAAGCCACTACGTTTTGCAGTGGGAGGACTTATAAAGCAGCATCAAGCCGTCAGTGTCAAGATGTTAAGATTTTAAAGAAGATGCAAGAGTGAATCAATCACGAGCTTCCACAGTTTTGAGGAACCCATTCATGCTTTGCTCCAAGCCGGTCTTGTGACGTGTCATGCGAGACCACGGTTAGGAAGGCGGAGGAAACTCACTGTCAGATTGTCTCTCAGGAGCTGCATGATCAGAGTGCTGTCTTTGTACGACTCCTCGTTCAGCTTGTCCAGCTCAGCGATGGCATCATCAAACGCCTGCCGGGAAAGGGGGAGAACAAAGACAAGGGCCATCACTTAACTACCAAAAACCGTGCTCCAACGGCTAATCAACTGGTAAACAAGAGAAGGAAAGAGAAAAGTAGGGGCTGCTGACGTTCTTGGCCAGATCGCAGGCCTTCTCTGGAGAGTTGAGGATCTCGTAGAAGAAGACAGAGAAGTTGAGGGCCAGGCCGAGGCGGATGGGGTGTGTGGAGTCCATCTCTTTCCGGCTGATGTCAAAGGCGTTCTGGTAGGCCTCCTGAGAGCTCTCTATGGTTTCTGGAAAAGAGAAGGAAACGGTCGTTCAGTACAGCGAGGTACATACGTTTTGAAAGAAATGTAGGAGCATTAAACGCAGTGGAAGCAGCAAAAGGTTGAGTAAAGCCACAAAGTAGCAGGGTAAAGAGTCAGGCTTGTTCATGCAAAAGCCAGCATCCGAACATGTACAGTATTGTGTCTTCAGACATGCAAATGTCTGTTTGGTACAGGTTCCATGTTCCTGCATAAGACTTGGATTATATTTGTATATCTCTATTCCAGACATTTCTAAAAAATAAATGTAATGATGTATGATTTCACAACCAGGTGATTTCCTGTAGTCCAGGTAAACTGGAGCTTATTAGAGGTAGCTCAAAGGGAGGAGTGAAGGGGGAAGGAGGTAAGGCGTGGACTCACTTGACTTGTCGTCTCCAGCGGCCACCTCGGCGAGGTATCTAAAATAGTCACCCTTCATTTTAAGGTAGAAGACTTTGCTCTCCGCATTTGTAGAGTTCTCAATTAAAAAATTGTCAAGCAGTCCCTGTGGGAAAAAGAAACACCAGTTTAACTTGAGGGCGTTTTGAAAATTAATTTTCCAAAACGGATTCAACGCCATGCACTTCCTGATCACGAGCGAAACATGACCGACACTGACCACAAGAGGGCACTGCACTCCCCACTCGAGTCCTCGAAGATGAATGTGCACAATTCCTCCACCTCAGGAAGCCAAGTGCACAGCCTCAGACAGTGGTTGGAACCATTTTGCAGCGCTGTACAGGCAGCCTGAAGCCTTCTGAATGAGGCCAGGCCTCCTGTGTGCCCCTGACAATCTTCTGCCCCAGATTCAGAACTATTCTCATCATCATATAGTCCTAGACTCTGCCATGGTCATCTCTTACTTCTGTCAAAAGTAAGAGTTGCACTGCCTTTGAATCCCTTCACACGCTCTCAAAAGAACATTGATTACATAAAATGTTACTTATAAATCGGTTTAAACTTTTTTAACAGGTGTAAGTCATTCAATTAAACTGTATATTCAAATTAAGAGGTAGGTTATCAGTGGTAGGTGGGTTCAGAATCTGGCACCCAATACAAATGACTTAATGTTTATTTGTAGTAGGGTGCGGCCTCATTTGAAACGCAAACGCATCGTTAAAAAGAAATGCATTACATGTATCCATGTCTAAACAATGATTAAGGTGATTGTAATTGTAATCCAACATTACTTATCCATGTTTCAATAATTTGTTTTGAATTTGATGTACATGATACGCAGAATTTAAACCAGTGGTGTACACACAATGAGGAACCTGAACACCACCCTAATGCTACATCAAATCTTAAAGAGGGGGTGGATCAGTAACATTGAGGTAAGCTATACCCCCCCCGCCCCCCCCTCACAAACCCTCAGGGGAGAGGGCCCTGGCCAGACCCAGCCTATAGCCCCACAGCCACTCCCCGGCCTTTACCGACACAAAGATTAGCTCAGCCCCAACATGCACATGTCTCGAGTGCCAAGCATTCCTGTCTCGCTGCATGCTGCACAATGGTGGAGCAGCGCGGCCTGTTCCACAGTGCAGTCTCACTGGGCTCGCATTTCAACACGTGCGCGCACCTCGACGCTTGGTGGGTTTAATCTCCCCCCGGGAGCATGTCATGGCTGTATCTCTAGGTCACTGACCAAGGCGGCTATAATGGTGCAGTGGTCAAACGACTAACTCACGCTAATGGGATCCAGCGGCCAGTCATCAACAATGTGAGGCTCTGCATGCCAACCCAGGTAGCATTTGACTTTGAAATGGGTCTCGTCAATTAAAGACCTAGCCTCAAATGATGTTGAACCAAGCAACGGTTTCCATGGGGCCATTTCATGTGGAATCCAGACCTACGTTCCCTGAACTCACCCAACTGCCCTGTAGCCCCAGGGAGGAACTACCTGCCTCTAGCGTTATGTCAGGGGACCGCTGGAACTAGAGTGGGCTCAATGTACTCTTATGTAAACTCCTCAGACCCAAGGGTAAGACCTGCATCCTTTGCAGTCTGCTTCATGAATTTACAATTAGCTCATCTGGTCTGAGATGACAAGTTAAGGCTACAGCCTGACACGCCCACCGAAACTCACTTAAACCCACTCCCCATGAAGCGTTATCTCATGGGTAAATACTGATGTCATAACCAACAGATACCATATCGTTCACTGTGCCTCAGTACCACTGCAGCCCAGTCCACACCTACGTGTTCACATCGCAGCCGTTTCCATCTGAACACATTTCGGGAAGAGGGGGGGGAGGGGGGCTGGCCGCTCAGGGGGACTGGGTGTGTCAAACACTACATGAGGAAATCCTCAGTGAGCTACACATGGCCGGGAGCATACCCTCCCCTCGGGCCAGCTATGGGGGGGGGGGGGGGGTCCTCAATCCGTACCGAGGATAGGAAGAACCCCCGTCCACACGGACACACCTTGCTGCCAGCCAGAGCCATTCTGACCGTTTGACGGACATGCGAGGGTTTGGCCGATTGTTCCGCTCACATATTCCCAGAAGGAACGGCAGGAGGAGTCAATAACGCATCTCTTTCGTCGAGAATATGCGATTAGAAACCAAAAACCGATTTCATCGGAGAAAAAAAAGGGAAATGCGATTTATAAAGTATGTTCACTTTGAATGATTCCCACATTGATGTCGCTTTATTCTGTCAAATTAGAGTGGTTTCCAACAGACGCAGACGTCTGCTGCACACGGCGAGGCGTTCACGTCCAGAAAGAAAATGGCAGATCGAAAACGTTTTCACGTATTTCAGCCATCTTCGAAAGCACGATTGGATTCGGAATAGCACCAATTGTGTTAATGAGCCAGTCTAATATACATTGTAATAAGTATCGGACAGTGACGCAATGACCAGTGAACCGCAACATTACGACGGTGGCTTTTAAGCCTCGCTGATGTCATGTCGTGAGGATACTCTGCGCACATCAACCCGCGCAGCACATTATCTCTAAAGACCAAAGATCTCCTCCTGATCTTCAGGATGATCTCCTCACAGTAATACACAATATTCTTTTTTTTTACCAATACGTCGTTGCAGATGTCCCGCAGTTCGACCTCCACCTTCTCCCGGTATTCAGTGATCATTTGCAGCTTCTTATCCGTGCCATCGGTCTTCTGTCCGATGCTGGAGATGACCCTCCACGCCGACCGTCGGGCCCCCACCACGTTCTTGTACGCCACGGAGAGCAGGTTACGCTCCTCGTTTGACAGCTCGCCGCCCTTCTCCGTCACCTCCTTCATGGCCGCCGCCATGTCGTCGTAACGCTCGGCCTGCTCCGCCAGCTTGGCCTTCTGGATCAGCTCCGTTTTATCCATAGTTTATATCGGGTGATGAACAAGTACCGGCCGCACAAAGAGAGCTACAGGTCCCGGGACGTGAAGGTCTACAACAAGGAGGCTGGAGCAGCGTCGTTCTCCGGATAAACCTCAAACCTAGGGGAGGGTGGAATGTTTGGTTAGTGTCACAAGAAATCAAGACACGGGTAGGGACTCTGCAACAGAATAGCGGTCTATAAGGATGTCTAGATCAGAGAAACGGACTGAGGTGTAGATCATTCTAATAACGGACTGAGGTCTGGATGAAGGTCTAGATAATAAGTATCACGGACTGAGGTCTGGATGAAGGTCTAGATCACCAGAATAACGGACCAAAGCAGTCTGGATGCAGGTCTAGTCTAGCTTATCAGAATCGCGGAGTAAGGCGGTCCAGATGGAGGTCTAGATCATCCGAACAGCGGATTGAGGTCTAGATCCGACCTGGTAGTAATTCAACTCTCCGTATCGAGCGACTGCGTGTGAGATCCCGCTGTAGAACAAGAACCAGAACCTGGATCCACCACCCAGTCCGACCTACACGCCCTGCCCTGATCCAAGACCACCTAAACACCACTCCGACGTCAACCGTAAGGAGAAGACGAGATATTTCGAAGCGTTTCGTGGAACAACCCACCGCAGGAGCTAGCTTAACTTAGCGTAGCCACCGAACCGCAAGCTACCGTTAGCCTAGCCACCGGGCCACTCCTTTCAATCAGAGCGGTTCCTTAAGGCGTTTTATACCGACACGTCGCTTGCAGTAACCGCGCGAATCAACGATAAAAAATAGACGACAATCATTTTAAGAATACAGAAGATAAATATTAACTCAAAGGCTCTGACCTACTGCGGTCCAAATTTGCTCCACAAAATTGATCCGATTTGAGGGATTGGTCAGAGGCAACGAACAGCAGAGGCAGTAAAATTCAACTTAACATGCTAAATGGGGCGTTTCGATTTAACGTTGTACGTCCAATCACAAACGGTTATTCGACATGATAGACAGTTAATCGTTGAGGTATCAACCAATAGGTATTTTGCGCGGGGGAAAGAGGCGGCGCTTCAAGGGTAGTTTGAAAGACCAGTAGTCTGCAGCTAGGGCCACGGGGTTTCCTCCAATTAGAGCAAGGGGAATAGACGTCACTGCATTGCCATGGTGATGCCTCAGTAGCCCCCCCTTTCTCTTGTTGTAGCCTGCAGCGTAGGCACCAGCAACAGAGGCGGGTGTGGTACTTACTACACACAGATTTGGTTTTCAGAGTTCGTCCCTTAAATTGACGCCAGGTATTATTATCTGTGTGTTGTATTGTAATTATATATATATAATAGTGTTAAGCCAACATAATAATGTTATTATTGTTTATATTCTCGCTTCATTATTCAACATTTTGAGACAAAGCATTTTTTCCAGGTATAAAATGTCCCTTTCTGCTAAATGTAGGCTACTTGCTGTTCTGCCTGGCTACGATGCATGATTCAAGATGCCATGTCTGTGTCTCCTGCTAATACTAAAATGTAGAACCACGATGTCAGCCTCCCTCCTCCTCCTCAACCACGCCATCACCTCAGCATCTCTACAATCTGTCCTGTTGATTTTCTTTTTCCTCACGACACAGAAACATTTGGCCACCACTGTTGTGTCTTCAAGTCTGAGCAGGCAAGGGATTACAATACCACCAACTGTAATACTATTGGGAGCTGAACTACTTTGCTACTCCCATTAATACCAATCATCAAATCCTTTTCCTCCAAGTCCCATCTCCATGTTCTAATTAACAGCACCTACTAAGCATACATAATAACGCCCAAAATGCTATTTCATATAAAGTTCTACTGTCACGAAAGGACAGGCTTTCAGTGACTGACAACCACCCATTCAACTGGTGTTTCAGTCCAATATGCACAAACTAGGAAGATAGTTTGGACCGTACCTGTCTTGATGACACTCAAGGTGTGTCAACAACAGCCTGGGCTCCCAAAAGGCCCAAAGTCTGGTAGGTGTGGCTGATCATCGCAGAATTTTCTTTTGTTTGCCAAGCAGTAGAAGCTGGTGTGGTCTCTTATCACAGGTGAATCAGCGCTCTATGGCTAGGCTCTACATACCCCCGAGCTATAGCAGCCAGTGGGATCCAGCCCTCTTGGTTTACACCTATTTACAGCCAACACTACTGCTGAATGGAGTTTGGCACTCATGGATTTATTGCATTGTATTAGAGAGTAGCCTGTTTCCATCTATGCTGCCTAATAAGATATATATTGTGCATATATTGTGTATATAATCTTACATAACATAAAGGGTTTGTGCTCTATATGTCATGTCAAATAGAACGTTTTCTATTTGGGAATTTTTTAACGTTTGTTGTAATGACAACAAATAATAGGGCTATCGTGCTTATTAGCATATAGTTAATTAATACAGTAATCAAGTATAATTCTCTATAAAGATAAGCTTAATGATATTCAAGCAGGTCAATTTTTAGTTTCCTTTCAAAAGTATCTATAGCAAGGGCTGCGCTTAGTCAAGTAACCACGGAAACCAAAGACACTAGTATAATGAGCTCTGCTAATGGTGTAATGGCTGGAAATGAGAGAAACCACAGAGTAATTATTCTCATACACATATGTATGAACACCGTGTCATAATGCAACCTTTTGTGACTGATGGGTCCCCTGATGAATCCAGCGGTCTACTGGGCTCTTTGAAGGAGAACGGTTTAAAATGACATGTTCAGTGTGAACACTATTCTGCATCAAAACTATGATCTGGCCTCGACTTTAACTCCTGATAAAGATTGACACAATTGAACCTAAAAAAGAAGCAACACCTTTTTTGGATCCAGGAATGGTCATTCTAGAGATTGGATTGCACATGGGTTATGGCATTGAGTATCTATGATGTGTTCAAGCTTTCTTAGTGGCTAGGCAGAAGAACAAATACCTGTGGATTTGAAGCACCATTGCTGAGGAATCAGTGGCAGAGGTGCTGCAGAGGTTTATTAAAATCACACAAAAAAAGTATGAAGAGGATAACTAATTAAAAAAAAATACACAAATCCTGCTTGCAACAATAATTAGTTACATAGTATTTTAGGCCTATTGAACTATACACGTTTGGTGCACAACAATTCCCAAGTGATGTTTACGACGTAAATCCAATGGTAGAAAAGGGTAGACAGCAGTTCTTTTGAGACCTGCTTGTCTGTGGTCCCTGCTGCCATTCCACCGTTTACCAGCAGAAACTCTTGCTCAACTTTCCCTAATGTTGCGATCCATCAGCTGGTTGCTGCCGTGTGGTATATTAGCTCCTGCCTCTATAGGAAATCTGTGCTCCAGAGGACACCTTGTTTATAGTTTCATTACTGAATGCTTCTCTGTGAATACAATTTGAATACAATTTCAGATTTAAACCTGCCTACTTAACCACAAAGAGACACCCAGGCAGCTTTCGAATAGTCCCTTAAATAAACCCGGTAGATGAGAATTGGTCAAGTCCATATCATACACGTTACACTATTGGCTTAGATCCAGGCATATCACTTTTATTAGTCCTGACATTTTCCATCGAAAGGAGTGTTGTCCACAGTAGGCCACGAGGATATAAATAGAGATGGTTAATAGGGTGGGAAATCCCATGGCTTTAGCTCTACTTCACAGTTTTCAGCCTGCTTATAATCCATCAGCCGAGTGCCCTATAGCTGCTCCACCAGCGTGGCTTGAGTCGGAGCCGAGACGTAGCCTCTCATTTACTGCCCCAAAGAGGCTTGTTCCTTCATCTAACCGTTTTGTCTCGTTCCCCGCAAGACGGAGGAAAGTTTAGATGAGCAGGTGATGCACACTTCATTCCAAGGAGATTATCCACACGTTTTTACTGCCTTCATTCGACGTCTTACTCTGTTTTTCCTTCTTTAGACAGTTATGTTGAAGACGAGATGGAGAGGGGAATGTAGTGGGATACATCTGTAGTTTACCCTAATTCCAGCAGGATGAGCGGGGACTGATTTTGGAGATAGGTCACATTATATTCTATTACAGACAATCCCCTTGAGAATATCATTATTAATATTGCATGCAATATGGTTTACACACACACACACACACACACACACACACACACACACACACACACATACATACATACATACACACACACACACACACACACACACACACACACATACACACATACATACATACATACATACATACATACACATACACACTCAGACACAGACACACACTCACAGACATTCACACACACACACACACACACACAAACACACATACACAGGTTTACACACATACACAGAAGACACATTTGTTTTCATATTCTTATCTTATATGATCTTCAAGATGCTTAATAACGTCTTTGACTTTTCTTAGCACATTTACTGACCGACAGTCAGTCGAGCTGTTGATGATGAGAACGTTGAATAATGGATGAGTGTGGAAGTTTCAAAGCCTTCTAAATTTCCTTTGTGTACATAATCATTCCCAAGTTTGCCCTTTTGAATTCTGCGATCATACAATCTCATTACAGTCTTGCTAATAATATTGTGCCGTACCATCTGAGTCGATACCAGGTAGAGGAATCATCGTTGTATAACAACGATGTGTTGGTGAGGCCTCTGTTCAACATGATCTCCTCGCTAAACATCAGAGGGAGGAATAAATGCCCCGGTACTCGTGTTCACAACCCATCGTATCGCAGGTCCTATTAGAGAGGTCATTAAAAAGCTCAGAGGAGCACTATTGAATCGTTCTTTGTGTCAGTGCTCGGGTAGCATTTAGCATCTTCCCCTGAATGGATGCATTTAGCTTAGCTAAGGGCAACTGCTTAGCCTGTTTCCTCCAGTTTAGCATAGCGAGCTAACCCTGTCTTTCACCTTGCATCCTCAGCAGATGTGTTACACTGTGTGCAAGTAGAAAGCGTGTGTGCATGTAAGTGTGCATGTGTGTTTGCACATGCGTGTGCTTGTGTGTGTGTGTGTGTGTGTGTGTGTGTGTGTGTGTGTGTGTGTGTGTGTGTGTGTGTGTGTGTGTGTGTGTGTGTGTGTGTGTTCGCAAGTGTACGTGCAAAGTGTGTGTGTGTGTTTGTGTGTGCGAGAGAGCAGGAGAGCAAAGGAGAAAGAGAGAGAGAGAGAGAGAGACAGAGCCAGAGAGACAGAGAGAGACACACACAGAGACACACACAGAGACAGACAGAGAGACAGACAGAGCATGTGAGAGAGACAGAGCGACAGAGAGAGACAGATACAGACAGACAGACAGACAGACAGAAAGAGAGTGGATGCGCCCGTATCCATGCTGTGTACTCAGTCCTGGTCTGGGTGTGCAGGCAGGGAGGCACGACTCTTGGCTCTTCCATTCCAAAACGGCTGAGATGAATAATGCAGTAGTGGTGGTGTTGCTAAGAGAACAGCGCCAGGGCAAAGGGCTGCAGGAGTCCTGCAACGCCACCCTGCTCTTCTGCACATACAAGGGGGGCAGTGGGGGGGGGGGGGGGGGGGTTGGGGTGTGTGGCTGCGTCTTCCAGTACTCTGCTTCGTTTGGAGCGGGGAAAAAAATGACTGCCATAATTGCATGGTGTAGCCTGGCTCCGAGGTTAGACGGTCTCTCTGCTCGCCTCCTGTCTCCTTCCTCTCCTCCCCCACATCCCCGCTCCTCTCCCCTCCTCTCCGAGGAAATTCGGTGACATTCCCTTGATGAGGTGTCTTCTGCCTCATCCACTCATTCCCTGAACAGCATTTAGGATAGCATGCAGTATTTACTGTGTGTGCGTGTGCGTACGCGTGTTGGTGTGTGTACGTGTGTGCCATTGTGAGCGTCTATGACAGCAAGTGTGTGTGTGTGTGTGTGTATCTGTGCATGCCAATGCGTGTGTATGTGTGCGTGTATGTACATGTATGTGTGAGCGTGTGCACGCATATGCGTGTGTGTGTATGTATGTGTCTGTGTGTCAAGGCATATGCGTGTGTGTATGAATGTATCTGTGTGTGCTGGCATATGTGTGTGTGTGTGTGTGTGTATGTATATGTGTTTGTGTATGTGTGTGTGCGTATGTACATTGTATGTATGCGTATGTGTGTGTAAGCTATACGGTATGTGCTGTTAGGCAAATCAGCTTGAAGACTGCTGACTTGTGGTTCTCCAGGCCTCTCCGTTAGCGGGCTTTGTTCCTCTCTGACTCGATTTAGCCTTGCCAGCCCCGCCCTTCTCACAGACGCGTAACGTGTTCAGACACACACACACACTCCAGGATGCACTGACTCATCCTGTGAAGAAAACCCTGCTGGCTGAGTCTGAACTCATTTACCTCATTGTTCACTATATGCATCCTTTCCTTCACCCTGCCTCACATACATCATACAGTAAAACACACATCTACACACACACACACATACAAACACACACAAATACACACACACACACACACACACACACACACACACACACACACACACACACACACACACACACACACACACACACACACACACACACACAACACACACACACACACACACACACACACAACACACACACACACACACACACAACACACACACACACACACACACACACATCACACACACACACACACACACACACACACACAACACACACACACACACACACACACAAGCACACATCACACACCACACACACACACACACACACACACACACACACAAGCACAATCACACCACACCCACACACACACACACACACAATACAATCACACACACACACACACACATACAAACACACACACATACACACAAGCACAATCACACCACACCCACACACACACAATCATGCACGTTAGGGCTGGGCAATAATTCGATTACGATTATTAACAGCGATAAAACTCACGTTGATTACGACGATAAGCATTAGACATAAATGCTCGTTATTTAAAAGAAGAAAACAGCCAATTACACAGCAGAAATAAACCTCAACATATATTTGAGATTGCTGCCAAAGGAGTTTGATGTGATAGTCACTCACAGATCGTATTATTTTATGTAGCATAATATCTGGTTTACAATGTTTACATTTTGCACTTACGTAAGCACTACGTAGTTCATATTTTTTATATTAAAGTTCATGTGCCAGGGCCTTTGTTCATCCACTTTTTTACTTTTTATGTATTGGTTGTGTCTCTACAAGATTTAAGATGTTTTCTGAAACCCTGCCAAAGGAGTTTAATGTGAAAGAAGTCAGAGCTTTTATTTTTATTTGCATTATTTTCAATAGGTTACAAGGCAAATATGGTAATAAACAAAAGCGTATGGTTTAACTAATGAAAACTCTGGTTCCATCAGCCTTCAGCAGTATCAAATTATATATCGTGATTAAGATCGATAAAAAATAATCGTGCTAATAATTTTTGCATCCAGCCCTAATGCACGCAGACATACACACACAAACACACACACACACGTGTACACACACAATCACACAAACCCACCCACCCACACACAGACGCACACACACACGACCAAACCCTGGAGCGCCAGAGGACAGGGCTCCCATTCCGATCGTGGCTGACTGGAGGAGCCCAGAGCGAAGCAGGTTACAACAGCACCCAGCGTCCCCCTGGCTCTCTGCAGAATGGGACACTGAAAGACATCGAGGAGCACGAGGTGAATCCAGCCATGAGTATGAACAGGGGGGATGGGGGGGATGGGGGGGTCAGCCAGAGATGTTGAGAGAAAAGAAAACTATTGATTGATGCTGCCTGATTGACTGACACCAACAGCATCATCACTGATGCAAAGCGGTCTAGGCTAGTAGACGTCAGAGCTGCGGGTCTCGTCCCCAATCGGTTATATCTGTTCATGGAATGATTTCCGCAGTGCCCATCACCATCTCTTCTCTTGATACTCGGCGTTGATGGTTCAACCTCACATCCCTGACTCCTCACATCCTCCACACGTGGACCTGCGTCCGGTCCGCCCACGAGGCTGACGCGGGTCCGTTGCTCTGAGGCCTCCTGAAGGTCATGGAGGTCAGGGGAGGAACACGTGAGACGGAGATCCATCTGCAGTCAGGCGGCGTCGCTTCCAGGCGACGGGGCGATGGGGGGGATACAGCCATGCGGACCAGAAGACACGTGTTTACATTCATGTGCGGCCACTTTAGAACATCTGGAACTTTGAAAAGGATCATTGCAAGCATTGTTGTGATGTATTGGCCCTTTGATCTAGTTCATGGGTTACATTATACGCACACACACAGGCACGCATACGTACACATACACACGCGTGCACACGTGTGGGTAAATGCAAACACACCCACAGACACACACACGAACCCATATACAAATCAGCAATCGGCTGTAAGAACCAGTTTGTATCGATGAGGGGGGCGGGCGTGCGCCGTCCAGCAGAGAGAGAGTTTGAAACCCGTGGAAGAACCCGGGAGGGGGGTGGGGGGGGAGGTGGAGGTGGTGGTGGGGGGGGGCTGAGAACCACCGAGGTTAAACCTCACTGTAGAGGAGTTTGACAGAGCAGTGTGGAGGAGGGAGAGGCGATTACACAACACACCATCGCCCAGCACCACCCACCCTCCCCCCCCGCCGAGGACTGCTGTAGCACAGCGATCCAGTGAGTAGGCTGAAGTGTACCGCTGCTCATCCTCTCATTGGCTCCCAATCCTTCGGCTCCACTGCGGTTTTCCAGCCCTGGTTTCTCCCTCTCTGTGTGAGTCGTCGCTTCACCGAAAGGGTCAGTCTTATGCAACCGCCATCGCTCCACGACGCCAACCCTCGCCTCCTGCAGTGCACTGAACACACACACACACACACGTGCGCGGAGAGCAACACACACGCAGGATGAGCAGCATACACACACAACTGGTGCGCAACACATACAAACACACACGATGGGCAACACACACAACATGGTGAGCAACACACACAAATAATGAGCAGCAAACACACTAACACGATGAGCAACACACACACACACACACACACACACACACACACACACACACACACACACACACACACACACACAACAGCACACACAACACACAACACACACACACACACACACACACACACACACACACAGTGAGCAGCACACACATGATGAGCAGCAAACACACACACGGTAGGCAGCAAACTCACACACTCTATGAGCAAGACACACACACAGGATGAGCAACCCACACACACACACACACACAATGAGCAACACACACACACACACACACACACACACACACACACACACACACACACAGTGAGCAGCACACACATGATGAGCAGCAAACACACACACGGTAGGCAGCAAACTCACACACTCTATGAGCAAGACACACACACAGGATGAGCAACCCACACACACACACACACACAATGAGCAACACACACACACACACACACAATGAGTAGCAAACACACAAAACTATATTCTCTCTCTGCCTGTTTGAGTGTAATAAGTCCACACCCACACCCACACACAGTCACACACACACACACACACACACACACACACACACACACACACACACACACACACACACACACACACACACACACACACACACACACACACACACACACACACACACAGAGACACATACACACAGACACAGACGCATACACACACACACCCACAGAGACACATACACACAGACACAGACGCATACACACACACACGCACGCACACGCACACACACACACACAACACACAACACACAACACACACACACGCACACAACGCACACACACACACACACACACACACACACACACACACACACACACACACACTCAAACACAGAGCAGAGGGCCCGCCCAGAACACCCTTCATGTAGGCTGTCAGAGAGGAGATCGGAGGGCCAGATCGGCTCCTGTGATTGGCCCTTGCGATTGGCTCATGTGGCGACCTGCACCCATGCAGAATGCGGCGCCCAGTGGCTTCCCGGGTGGAAAGCAGACCAGCAGGAATAGCAGGGTCTCTGACCAGACTCGCTGGCAGGCGGGGCGTCATTACCATGGATGAATTGTGTCAAACATCCCCCATTGTCAGCCCCGGGGTCATGTACTGGCAGGGCGTGTGCGGTAGCCAAGATCCCTTTACAAGAAATCAGAGAGCATTTACTGAAAAAGATGAATCTTCACTGCTTCCTCAATCCTCACCCTATTAGGTGTTGCAGAGATTTACAACGCAAAAGTTTTCCCAAACGTACTAAGTGTAGCCTTCGTAATTAACCAGGTATATCTAATTATCACATATACATATAATCCATACATTACAGTTAATCTGCCTACATACTAAAGCTCAGAGTTGTTTTTGGGCAAGTCATAGCACAGACTGGGTGGAGTTTGTTTGCTTATGCGGCTAAAAGATGAACCCTGCCCCTTAATGACTCACCGGACCCAAGACGTAGAGAGGGAGGAGTTGGTACAGCTCCCAGAGACACTGTTCAGCCATTGTTGACTCTTGTTCACTCCATCACATCCATGTATACATACCAACGTCCTTAACAATGCCCCCCTCTGTGCATTAACCCTCACAGGGCTGCACTGAGAGACGAGAAGCTCTGAGTAGCAACAGATACGCCTGCTGTTGGAAAAGGGATAGGGGGTCCCAGCCTGCTCTGTTACCTAGGAGAGCTGAGGTAACAGAGAGCTGAAGCACCAGAGAGCTGAGGTAACAGAGAGCTGAAGCACCAGAGAGCTGAGGTAACAGAGAGCTGAAGCACCAGAGAGCTGAGGTAACAGAGAGCTGAAGCTTCAGAGAGACTTGAGGTAACAGAGAGCTGAAGCACCAGAGAGCTGAGGTAACAGAGAGCTGAAGCTTCAGAGAGACTTGAGGTAACAGAGAGCTGAGAGCCGAGGTAACGAGCAGGCTGGGGCTGTGCCCGTTACCTCGGCTCTCTGAGGTAACGGGCTGCGCTCTGTCCTGGTCTGTTACCTCAGAGAGCCGAGTGCAAGCTCAGGGAGGGGCCTTGAAGCAGAAGCCCAGGGATTATAAACCCTTCCTTTGTAACTTTCCATCTCACTTTATCACACCAGCGACGCCCTTTGGTGGGGTGGGTTGGGGGGGGGGGGGGGGGGGGGTGGGGGAGTGGGGGAGAGCGGGGGAGAGTGGGGGAGAGCCGGGGACAGCGACAGGTGAGGATATCAGCTCTGCTCCCTGAGTGGCTGCACTCCTCAGTTGTATGTAATCGAGTTGTTCTGAAAGGAATGACATCCGGTGTGACTCGGGAAATTAAACCAGGCACCCTCTGATGCATTAATCCCAAACGCTTGTTTGAGTTTGTGCTGCGAGAGGAAAACACCCAGAGGAACCAGATCCTGACAGACCCAGTGGTCTGCAAGGTTTTGTCTCACCCCAAACACGTGTAAAGCGCATAGCTGTGGAGCACGGGTGTGGGAGGGAAGCGGGGAGGTGTTGCGGCGGGGGCATGCCACGCCTCTGAAAACTATGTGTGAAGATGAGACATTTGATCGGCTCGCCCATTCCGGTCCCGCTGGGTGTGTTTGGGACACGATGTCCTCATCATGAGACATCTGTCTGTCTGGAAGTTGAACTGATTGATGAGTAAACATTTGTATTTAGCAGAAGCTTTTATCCAAAGTGACAGCTAACTTGTCGGGAGCAGTTAGGGTGAGGTGCCTGGCTCAGGGACACCTCGACAGTGGGCGGAGCAGGGGATTGAACTTGCAACCTTATGGTTTACAAGTCAATGCTCTCTCCCTCCACCAGGCAGCGACGGGAGGAACTTCGCCCCAGGTTTTACGAAGGCTGAGCATGATGATATTAGCTCCGAGCTTGGGGTCAGGAGTCCATGAACGGCAGGTGGCAGGTGGCTTGAGCCTGGGGGGGCCCGGAATGGGGAGTTCATGTTCATGTTAATGGAGGAATTCAGCTTCAACATCACGATTCTACAATCAGAAATCATTTTATTAAAGGGGTGATATCGTGCCACCAGTTGTGACTGTGATTAGCCGTTTGAAAATCTGCCTTTCCCTGTGCGCTAGTGACATCACAAATGGACATGTCCACCTAGATGTATAATGGATAGATAAGCAACTGGCTGGTGGACTGATTTATCTGGCATCTAGGTGGACACGCCCACTAATGATGTCACTAAGGCACAGGGAAGGGCAAATGGCTTGTAATGGCCAATCACACCTGTTGCTATGATATAGCCCCTTTAACGATAGCCAGAGAGAACAACTATCAAAGTTCAAATGCTGAATCGAATTGATTCTGATCTTTGTGGGTACATGTGTTACCCCAAATCCAGTCTACCTCATCTGACAAGGGCTCACTACATCACTGGGTTGGCTCATGTTGGACAACCAGGCACCAAATCATAGGATATTCCCATAGAAATCAGCCCCTATTGGCCCACATGTCTCACAACAGAGCCACGCCCCGTTGGGGCTGACACATTCATTCCAGAGGATCAGTTGCATAGAATGCAACTGGAGGAATTGCATTATGACCAGTGGGACGTGACCACAGAGCACTGGGGGGTGAAAACACTCAGCACCCATCCAGCCCTCAGAACCCAGCACCCAGGCCCTGTCACGGCAGGCGTAATTAGCTTGGGCCAGATGAAATGGTTTGGGGGCTTGGTGCTAATTATCAAATGGCTGAGTCAGTCGCTAAGCCTTGCAAAGCAGCAGAAAGGTCACTGGGAACGGAGCACGCAGCAAATCAGGAGACAACAAAAACCCATTTCCAAAACAGAATTAAATCCATCCCAATCAATGCCTGTCAATTCTGTGTCAGAAAGAGCTCTCTTTTTCACTTTCTCTCTCTCTTACCCCCACCTCTCTCTCTCTCTTACCCCCACCTCTCTCTCTCTCTCTCTCTCTCTCTCTCTCTCTCTCTCTCTCTCTCTCTCTCTCTCTCTCTCTCTCTCTCTCTCTCTCTCTCTCTCTCTCTCCCTCTCTTTCTCACTCTCTCTCTCTCTTTAACTGTCTCTGACTCTCTCTCTCTCTCTCTCTCTCTCTCTCTCTCTCTCTCTCTCTCTCTCTCTCTCTCTCTCTCTCTCTCTCTCTCTCTCTCTCTCTCTCTCTCTCTCTCTCTCTCTCTCTCTCTCTCTCTCTCTCTCTCTCTCTCTCTCTCTCTCTCTCTCTCTCTCTCTCTCTCTCCCTCTCTCTCTCCCTATCCCTCTCTTTCTCACTCTCTCTCTCTCTTTAATTGTCTCTGACTCTCTCTCTCTCTCCCTCTCTCTCCTCTTCCCTCTCCTCTCTCATCTCTCTCTCTCTTCTCTCTCTCTCTCTCTCTCTCTCTCTTCTCTCTTCTCTCCTCCCCTCTTTTCTACTCTCTCTCTCTAATTAAACTGCTCTCTGACCTCTCTCTCTATCGTCCTCTCTCTCTCTCTTCTCTCTCTCTTCTCCTCTCTCTCTCTCTCTTCCTCTCTTTCTCACTCTCTTCTCTATTTAAAACTGTCTCTGGATCCTCTCATTCTCCTCTTCTCCTCTCTCTTCTCTCTCTCTCTCTCTCTCTCTCTCTCTCTCTCTCTCTCTCTCTTTCTCTCTCTCCTCTCTCACTCTCTCTCTCCTCCTCTCTCTCTTTTCCCTCCCTCCGGCCTCTCTCTCTCTCCTCCTCTCTCCCTCTCTCTCACACACATCACATACCACAACACCTAATTGTGCATCAAAACGGCACATCAGGTTGTCCGACCCAACAGGGCAACACCTAAGCCCCAAAGCTCACTGTGAAAAAGCGAGCTATGTGATCAATGAAAAAGTCACACCCCCCCGCCCCCCCCCTCCCACCCCGTCGCGGCACGCCTGCGAGAAGGAGTTGGCGTGGTCGACGCCGGCTGACAACCCGGGTTCCTTTTATCTGGGCTGCCGCTGTTGCGCATCCTGGGCCAGAAATGGCACAGA